>OZ025239.1:43080121-43085121 GCA_964019155.1 Osedax fenrisi
TTGTAGTGTTTCCCCAACGTAGTCCTACTTATTACTACATCATTAGTTTCATATATTATTTTTTAGCTCAAATGGCTTCAAATTAAAACATTTATATTTCACATTTTGTCACAGAATTATAATCACTTAATTTTGTTTAATTTTAAATAGTAAACATCACATATATATATATATATATATATATATATATATATATATATATATATATATATACATATATATGTCTACCAAAGATTTTCCAAAGGAAAGATATTGCACTTGTGTATATTTGTGTAACCTCATAATTCGATATGGCCATCTAGCGGTATTAGTCAGATAATAAGAATTTTCTATATGAATAGTAATTTCTTAATTTCTTAATTAAAATATCACATGTTATAATATTGCATATACTATTTCGCCATCTAGTGTTAATGGTCAGATTCATTTTAAATTTACATTTTTAAAGGTACTAGAGATAGATAGGGAGTGCAATATCTTTCCTTTGGAAAATCTTTGTGTCTACTATTTATACTTTATTTCTTACTAGCTATCTCACTATCTATCTCTCTATCTATATATCTCCTATGTATATTTATCTATCTATATATCTCTATATTTATCTATCTGTCTCCCTAACTCTTTCTATATCTTTCGTTCTCTCAATTTCATGTACTCACCAAAGATTTTGCGAAGCAAAGATATAACACTCCCTATGCATGCAACGTAATTTAGTTATAGCCCCAACCGCTGCTAGCAGTAGTATCGAAATCACTGAAATAGATTTAGGTTCGGCTCTGTTTGCATACAACAATGTTTTCATTGCTCTATTAAATTACATGCAATATAAATTAGCTTTTACTCACTAAATATATACTTATAGCATTTAAAACATACATATCATATTTGTTTGTTATATATTAGTAATGAACACTTAGTTTTCATCATATAAATATTAATTTAAAGCATATTATTTAACATTTTAAAAGTGTATAGTTAAATACGAATTTACATTATAAACAACGCATAGTTCCTAAAAGTAACCCGCTATAGGTGGCACCAGGGTATTTTGTATACAAATTCGAATTACACGATTTCGCGTAAGTGTTATATCTTTCCTTCGGAAAATCTTTGTACTCACTCTCCCCCCTCTCACTCTTTCTTTAGCTCTTTATCATGTTATATCTCTCTATATATATTACTCTATTCTCTCACAATATATATATATTATAATAGAGAGCGTATACGCTCACTCTCTTACCCTCTCTATATCAAAATCACACATATAAATATTAAACACAAATAATAAATAAATAAAATATAAGACAAATATAAATAATACATAAACACACACACACACATATATATATACAGTATACTTTATTTATTTATAGTAAATTAGGTTAAAGATTTTGTCAAAGATTTGTCTATTTAGTTTTTGAATATTTAGTGAAAGTGTGTTCAAAGTATGGGACTAACTATATATATATATATAGTATGATCTATTATATATGCTATACCTAGATATTTATGTGTTTAATATTATTAGGTTATTAAATATAATAATATATATAATTAATATCTACAATTATGGTTTCATTTAAATTAATTTCTATGTTTAATGTATATATATATATATATATATATATATATATATATATTTATATATGCATACATAATTGTTATACCAATTATTTAATTATAGGTTTATTACTATTTAACATTACAAATTAAATTAATTTATTTACCAATTATTGTCAATTAATATTTTTAACTGAACATTTGTATTACCAGATAACATTAATGCTGTATATATATATAGTGTATAGTGTATATGTATTATAATATTGTAACAGCCGTAGAGCCGCGTGTCCCACACACACACGCACACGCACACTCAAACACACACACACACGTGTGTATACACCGGACACTACGCGAGAACATCCCTCACGTGTATTGTAGTGATGTCACTTCATGCGTAGTAGCCAATAACTAGGGGTCAGAGTTCAGGCGATAGCAGCCATTATAGTTTAATAGTAACAATACACATATAAGGGTCAAGGTCATAGGCATGGTTTTAACGTTTAACGTTTAGGTAACATACCCATATATGGATATAGGGTACAGGGAACCTTGATAAGCATGCGCAGTCTCGTCTGTGTGATCAGACAATATCAGCTATATGTATACTACTGTGTATGCGTTTAGAAAGCACCAGTGAGGTGTAGAGAGGCAATTGTATCGTTGCCTATAACGATATCTCTAAAACACTTATTGCGATCAACACACTGTATATACGAAAAGAATAGATAGGTATATTCTAAGAATAATGGTATGAATACTTTTTTAATTATATGAATATTAATTATTTATTTTCGATTTGAAAAAATCATATTTTCGTAATTTGTATAGAAAAAAAACTGGAAAATTACTTGAATAATAATAAATAAATTATTAAATATTGATAGCTATTATTTAAAACAATATATTATAATGATATGGTGGTAGTAGTAGTAGTAGTAGTAGTAGTAGTAGTAGTAGTAGTAGTAGTAGTAGTAGTAGTAGTAGTAGTAGTAGTAGTAGTAGTAGTAGTAGTAGTAGTAGTAGTAGTAGTAGTAGTAGTAGTAGTAGTAGTAGTAGTAGTAGTAGTAGTAGTAGTAGTAGTAGTAGTAGTAGTAGTAGTAGTAGTAGTAGTAGTAGTAGTAGTAGTAGTAGTAGTAGTAGTAGTAGTAGTAGTAGTAGTAGTAGTAGTAGTAGTAGTAGTAGTAGTAGTAGTAGTAGTAGTAGTAGTAGTAGTAGTAGTAGTAGTAGTAGTAGTAGTAGTAGTAGTAGTAGTAGTAGTAGTAGTAGTAGTAGTAGTAGTAGTAGTAGTAGTAGTAGTAGTAGTAGTAGTAGTAGTAGTAGTAGTAGTAGTAGTAGTAGTAGTAGTAGTAGTAGTAGTAGTAGTAGTAGTAGTAGTAGTAGTAGTAGTAGTAGTAGTAGTAGTAGTAGTAGTAGTAGTAGTAGTAGTAGTAGTAGTAGTAGTAGTAGTAGTAGTAGTAGTAGTAGTAGTAGTAGTAGTAGTAGTAGTAGTAGTAGTAGTAGTAGTAGTAGTAGTAGTAGTAGTAGTAGTAGTAGTAGTAGTAGTAGTAGTAGTAGTAGTAGTAGTAGTAGTAGTAGTAGTAGTAGTAGTAGTAGTAGTAGTAGTAGTAGTAGTAGTAGTAGTAGTAGTAGTAGTAGTAGTAGTAGTAGTAGTAGTAGTAGTAGTAGTAGTAGTAGTAGTAGTAGTAGTAGTAGTAGTAGTAGTAGTAGTAGTAGTAGTAGTAGTAGTAGTAGTAGTAGTAGTAGTAGTAGTAGTAGTAGTAGTAGTAGTAGTAGTAGTAGTAGTAGTAGTAGTAGTAGTAGTAGTAGTAGTAGTAGTAGTAGTAGTAGTAGTAGTAGTAGTAGTAGTAGTAGTAGTAGTAGTAGTAGTAGTAGTAGTAGTAGTAGTAGTAGTAGTAGTAGTAGTAGTAGTAGTAGTAGTAGTAGTAGTAGTAGTAGTAGTAGTAGTAGTAGTAGTAGTAGTAGTAGTAGTAGTAGTAGTAGTAGTAGTAGTAGTAGTAGTAGTAGTAGTAGTAGTAGTAGTAGTAGTAGTAGTAGTAGTAGTAGTAGTAGTAGTAGTAGTAGTAGTAGTAGTAGTAGTAGTAGTAGTAGTAGTAGTAGTAGTAGTAGTAGTAGTAGTAGTAGTAGTAGTAGTAGTAGTAGTAGTAGTAGTAGTAGTAGTAGTAGTAGTAGTAGTAGTAACACGTGCTACCATCTAATGTTAAACCACCTACAACTATATTGATAAAGCAGGCCATCCTATATATATATATAATATATATTATATATATTATATAAATATATAATTCTATATATTACAAATTTGTGCTGGCGATTTTTCCATTACGTTACCACTCTCCATTTATGTGATTTCTCATACAAATATATGTATACGTTCGTATTCATCGATGTGTGAATAGAGCGAACGCCCGCGATGCGAGCGTGTACGAGGTCCTGCGTGATTCGTAAACGCGTATTCACTCCGGACATTGCATTCAGCATATACGGAGCGTATATACAACAACCGCACATATCCGAACACAACCGCACACAACCGAATCAAAGCGCATATTCGCACACATTGATACATGTCAATAAAGCCGATCGTGAAAACGCGTTAGTTTCTATTTGTAGACAGCATGTACACACTGTTGTGTTCGATATTCATATATATATATATATATATATATATATATATATTCGTATATTTATATATTTTAAATTTAATTAGAAACTCAAAATGTATTACATTACTTCATACAGTACAAAATGGTGATGATTTTAACCCATTAACCCGATTAACCCTATTATTGAAAGTTACGCCTACCACCTTACTATATCTTATCTGGTCACTCTCTTTGTTGTAAGTGCCATCAATTTTCATATACCAACTATACACACTCACTCACTCACTCACTCACTCATATACGCACACTCATACAAACTCACACACACTCACACACATACGCACACTCACACACAAACACGCACACACTCACATACGCACACTCACACAAACTCACACACTCACATATACGCACACTCACACACTCACATATACGCACACTCACACAAACTCACACACTCACACACATACGCACACTCACACACTCACATATACGCACACTCACACAAACTCACACACACTCACACACACTCACACACATACGCACACTCACACACAAACACGCACACACTCACATACGCACACTCACACAAACTCACACACTCACACACATACGCACACTCACACAAACTCACACACTCACACACATACGCACACTCACACAAACTCACACACTCACATCTACGCACACTCACACACTCAATATACGCACACTCACACAAACTCACACACACTCACACACATACGCACACTCACACACAAACACGCACACACTCACATACGCACACTCACACAAACTCACACACTCACATATACGCACACTCACACACTC
>OZ025239.1:43087621-43175121 GCA_964019155.1 Osedax fenrisi
TATAAATATTGTAACTCACTTTTTTAACTACTACATAATTTGTAATGGAAATGTGAACTATGTTATTGATAATTTATTAACACCCCTTCGTTACCTTTACTTTGTTTCTTCTACCAGTGTATAGTATACACTGTATACTATACTATATATTATACCAATAATTTATATATTATATATATATATGTTACCTAATTGGTTTAGGCACTTTTTATCAACTTCTTTGTGGAATTTTTCGGACCTGATTTTCAATGTATTTATTGAGAAAAAAGGAATGTCTTGAGCTTTGACTTGAATTTTACAGTTAAGTCAATTGATCGGATATAGTGAGTGAGATCATTGCAGATTTTGTGAGCATGAATGGAGAAAGATTTATGTTGGGCCAATGTTAAATATGATAGAACTGGAGTTTTTAATTTGAATTCGTTTATCTGTCTTCGTTCGTAAATAGTTGTGTTGGGAGTTAGTAAGTTGGCGAGATATTCAGGTGTATTGCGGTAAGTAGCTAAATGTATGATGAGACAAATCTTATACATTATACTGATGATGAGGCATTTTATTGGCAGCCAATGTAATTTGGTTCTTAGAGGGGATCCCCCCCCCCTATATGATATACTATATCGATATATGTTGTCTGGAATGTTTGGCTATGTTGAATATGAATCTGATGGCTGAGATGTTATGGTGTTGGAGTTTATTTATTATAGATTGTAAGGAGGCTTATAGACAGGTATTCCAGTAATCAAGACGGGGTAGGATGATGGATGTAGAAAAAAGTGTCGTACACTTAATTAATGGTCTTATTATTGTGAGTTGTGTAGTATCATACTACTAGTATCATACTACTAGTATGAAGTTAATTGACTGTGATTGCGAGTTATCCTGAATGTGAAATTGTAGTGTTGGGTCAATTAATATACCAATATTTTTTACTTTATTTTCATAGGGAATACTCAAATTGTTAATTATAATTTGTGCTGGAAGGAATATAGTAGTAGATGTTTTGATGTGCAGTGATTCATTTTAAGACAGTTTAGTATTAAGCAGTTGTTGGTGAGCCAGTTATGTATGTCAGTAATGCAGTTGTTAAGTACATGTATGTCGTTGTTGGGGTCTGTCAATCTACAGTGTAATTGTATGTCATCAGCATGTGTATGTGTGTGTGTGTGCGTTCGTGCGTATGTGTGTATGTGTGTGTCTTCGTCGTACGTTGGTTATCGTGTATGCGTGTGTATTAAGCACACGCACACACACACACCAGCAGTACATGTGTGTGCGTGTGTAGACTTCCTTTGTTCTTGTAATCAATATACATTACATCATAATGTAGATTTAGTAGTGTGCGGGTGTGTGCGTGTGCGAGCGCTCTATTGTACTATTATAGGCTGCTATACTCTAATCTTGTAATTTTCCAGGTAAAATAATGTTTCATTATTGAAAATCTGTTATAATATTGCTACCTAGTAGAGACATGCGCAGTGCACATTAATAAAGTACATATCCTCATAAACATCACATTTCCACTAATAATTAAAATGTCTACGCATAAATTAAATAACCGCAAACAAACACATTTCATCGTCTAAACAAATTTCATATCTACTATATAAAATGTACACAATTCGAAATAGTATTCTACGTTTGAATGATAATAATAGTAGTATAATCTAAATGTGTAAAATGAATAATTCAGTGAACACATATTGTCAGCGGAACATATAATGTCGTACATATAATGTCGTACAGAGAAATGTTTCAAATATATATATATATATATATACACTTGCATGCTAATGCATACACCTTTAACCACATACACACATACACACACATATACACACACATACACACACATATACACACACATATACACACACATATACACACACACATATATATATATATATATATATATATATATATATATATATATATATATATATATATTTACATTATAAATATTATTATCACAGATTTTGTGATTAATTCCTAAGAAAAATAGTTGCTATTGTATTACATATGTATAATATACATTTTACATACACCTACTTATTCATATATACATACACATATATATATATATATATATATTCCTGGGATATATATATATATGGCTCAGTGGAATAGTCACTGGAAATAGAGATGTCACGAGTTCGAGCCCAGGCAGTTCTTGTTGTTATCTTGTGTTTATCAAGAACTTAATAAATTACGAATCAAAACACAAGAAAAAAAACGTTACCATTTGTATTGTATTTTCCTGGGCTATCACATTTATTTATAACATGTATAGGTCCATGACTTCTTGAGCGGTTCATTGTATCCCTTATGTATACCCTTATATATATATATATATATATGTGTGTGTGTATATGATTATGTAGGTGTATTTTCATATGTACTAGTATATACTACTATTCAGTGAATAGTGTGAACAGTATTCACAATGTACAACATGTAGTTATATATATATATATATATATATATATATATATACTGTATATAATAACAGTATCTCCCTGGTATCACATACACAATTAATATAAACATTATATAATATAGTATACAAGTAACATACTATATAATATTTACGAAGTATAGTATATGCTATTATATATTATATTCCTTATATAATATTTATTTGTAATAAACATTATATAGCCTATATAATAACTAATTATATTGGTAGTATATAATTATATTAGTCGTATATGCAATATTAAATATACGTATACGAATAGTCTATTCTATTTATAGATTCTAGTACGCCCGCATCGCGCGCGATTTATCTGGCAAACGTTTTGTGGCGTGCGTTCATATATATCAACGTTGATACGAAAAACACGTTTATTCGCTTATGAAATTTCGTCCGACTTCTCGTCTGTCGCAGATATATTATCGTTCATACACACATCATCACACATCATCACACACACGTACACGGATTATATCGAGCTTCCCACTAATATGGTTATTTGTACATATCATTGTGTGTGTGTGTGTGTGCGCGTATACATAGTGTGTAGTACAATCTTCTAGTTATTCGTAGCACTATATATATATATATATAGAAGTAGGTTTATATAAGCCAACCTATTGATTATTATGATTATACTTATCTTTATGTTATATGCAATATTCCACATATACATGTATTTATTTATATTTATATATATATATATATATATATTTCTTATTAAAATATTAGTAGATATCTTACTTTGGCTCTCGCGTTAATTAAACTGGTATATGTAGGACATATTTAATAATTGATTGCCTAGTTCTGGTATCTTTGTGTTCCGTACGATGACGCATGCGTACGTATAGCTTACCATGCGGCGGCAGTCAGGTAGACCGTACACCTGGGTACCTGCGTACCTATGTGTGTGTGCATGCCACGTAGCATTGTTACATAACAGCAGACCGATGGGGTCATGGCGCAATACTACGCACTAACATAAACTACGCACCTACATTACACACACCACACACACACTTAGCCGCACATATACACATACCTTACACAAACTCTTCAACATTCACACACTCACACACACCCATAAACCGCACACACGAATTCGCGCTCACACTGATACATATACACACCTACACCTATACATTCGCACACACACACAAACACACACACACACGCACATATATACATTCGCACACACACACAGTGTATATTACAACACATCCACTCGCGCACACATACATATCATAAGACTAGCACGTGCTAGTTTATCTAATGCGCTGTAGTTAGTTACATGCGCACACCCTGGAGCGCAACCGCACCAACGCACAGCGCACACCTTACATTGTTCTCTTCATTCAGTGATTTGAACGAAACGCACACTCGCTTTATTATTGGAGTTTGCTTTTCTGTATGAGAAATGTTATTTATGTTTAACCGTGTACAATGTACGCCGTTAGATACATACAATTTCTGTGTGTGATGGCAGTTGATATTTGAATATATGAATGTGAGTAACATTTGAATAGTGAAATTGTAGATAAATATATATGTCATGTGAAAGAAAGGGTGACCTTTTATTTAGGATTTCTTTGTTACTGACCACACTAGCATATGCATACTCATACACACACACACACACACACACACACACACACACACACACACACACACACACATACATACAAATATGACCATCTGTTATTATTTCTAATAGAAATTTTCTATGAAATGTATATAAAATATATTGTAAAATATATTGATGGTTCACTTTATGTTATTGTTATTAATATTATTATTGAACATATTGTTAACACTCCAGATTGGGCACCTTGATATTTGTGTATAAATACAATACATACACATAAGGACACACACATTCATACACACATGTATTCACACATGTATACATACATACACACATACACACACATACATACACATACACATACATACATACACACACACACACAATGACACACATGGTATCAATACAAAAATAAAGAACCTTTTCAACATATTGCCCAGCATCTCTCGGGAAGAACATAACCTCCACTTATATAATATCATGACTTGACAACATACTTCTATTAACATACCTACACTACAGCACTTTACAGAAAACCTGCAGACTTATTTCTAAGCATCCATACCACATACTTAGTATGGTACTACTGAAAAACAACTACACTGGCTTACCTTTACAATAGATTTATTTCAAAACTATAAATTTATACTGCAATGCATAGAAAACGTCCTACATCAAAGAATCAATTATATTTAAAGATAGAAACAACTTGAAGTAATAAAATTGTACTCTTAAAACACAATCAAGTGACTAACTATTCATCACTATATAATAAACTCTCCAAGACTATCACTAAAGAAATACTCCATAACAAATGAACACAAATACACATACAACTTAAACTGAAATAACTTAGTCATATAGGTATTGGTGTTCTTAATGATGTTAATAATGTTAAGCGTAGGGCTTTGGTTCAGAGTTTACTACTGTAGCATTGCATTCCTAGTTTTTTCCTTATATTTTTTATATATATAAGAATATTCATGTACACATGCATATATATATATATATATATATATATATATATATATATATGTACTTATTTACACACACACACATAAATAAATACATACTCATGAACCCAACATGTAGATAGCACACACATACACAAAGATAAATACACATACAAAGATACACATGCATATTCATAAATACAAACACATATATAGTGTGTGAAACTCATATACAAATATACATACATATCCAATCTCATACACATACTAAAAACATATTTATATATATACATATATACATAAATAAAAGTGTATATATGTATCATAAACAAACAGATATTCACTATATAGAAATCATGTATCTACTCATTCATTCATTAATGACCCAGTATGATATCATATATGTTATAAATACACACACACACATACACACACACACATACACACATATATGCATATGAATACATGTATTTACCTATCATGTTTTTATCAGTTTATCTTTGTAATAGCAATATGTGTGTGTATGTCTGCAATAGATATTGGTCTATGCCATTGTATGCACATGTGTGTAGTATAATATTGATATTCTGTTATTTCAAAACATACACATACACATATACACCAACATACATACACACATACAAGACTTTCATTCTGTTTATTATATATATATATATATATATTATATAATATATATATATATAATCATCAATAGCAACTGTTTTGATGATTATTTTTACATTGTCTATACACTTTTGAGATATGTTTTATATATTAATATATATTTGAGTGTTTAAATAAACCATTACAAATATAAACATACACACACACACATACACATTTGAATACATACTTTTAGTAACACTTTTATAAAGTCTATAATTATAACTTAAAGCTTAAGCTCTATATGTGTTAATGTGAAAACGCATATCCACAATATAGGTCATTCTGCCAATATAATTTCAATATTATATATTTATTAGTTATTAATTCAGCATCATTCTATATTCATAAAATATATTCAGTATATCATATACTGTATAATTAATTAAGTATATTACTAACCTAGGTTTATTAATTATATATTTAATTTAATAAGTTGTAATCATATATACACAGTGTATATTACACACACAAATACACATGAACTGCTACATCCTGTCTATGGTATGCTATGATAAAACACTCTGATAGCATTAATATAGTAAGAATGCAGCCTAAACATGACTCATTAATGTGACATGTGCATAATTAGTGTTTGTGTATCTTTAGATGCCAGTCTCATTGCAAACCTATTAGACAATGTTGTCATACTATACATTGTTATGTAATATGTATTTATATAATGTATACTTCTGATTAGGTATTTAACTAATGTGAATATTGTTACATAACAACATACAGTTTAACAGTTCCAACCAAATGAATAGAAAATGTTAACCATGACAATTGTTTAGCTAATCTGGATGTTACTATAAATACATATAAATCCTAATATATATATATACAAATATTTTGCCAAGAAAAGATATAACACTCCCTATCTATACAATGTTATTAATATTCAAGCATCCCAATGCTAGCAGTAGTATCACTGAAATAGATTTAGGTTTGGTGTAGTTTTACATCTATACAATAATGTTATCAATTCTCTATTAAATTACATGCAATATAAATTAGATTTTACTCTCCAAATAGATATGTATAGCATTTAAAACCAGCATATCCTATTGCTTTGTTATATATTAGTAGTTAACACTTAGTTTTCATCATATAAATAATAATTTAAACATATTATTTAAAATTTTTAAAATGTATAGTTTGATACAAATTTAAATTATAAACAACGCATATTTAAGAAAATTGACCCTATATAGGTGGAACTGTTCGTTTTGTGTACAAAATAAAATTACATTATTTCACATGTGTTATATCTTTTCTTAGAAAAATATTTGTATATATATCATGGTAAATGATTATTAAATTATTTAAAAATTTATATTTTCTGTTTATTATTAAATTAAGATATCCTCAAAATAAGGTTTGAATGAATGAATTAATAATATTTTTTATTTATATAATATAAATAAATAAATAATATACATGGAATATGTATACAATAAAATATACAGTAAAATCTCTAATAAAATGGTTTTTTTTATCTGTACAATGTTTAGATAAAATATTTATTTAGTCAAGGATATAATAACATTTATTAATTAATTTTAATAAATTCAAGGATAAAAATAACATTTATTAATTAATTTTAATTCAATTTGATTTAATTATTTAATATAAAATATTTGTAAAAGGAGTTTAACACCAACTCAAATGCAATTATAAATTCTAAAAAAGTAGGTGTAAAACTCTTTTAAAAAATATAGTTAAACTTTAACCTCTAATAATTCGAGTTAATTATTGCGTTCGAGTTGGTGTGAAACCCCTTTAAGAAATAAAAATATCTTATATAGTAAAAATATATGATAGAAAATTATTAATTTATATAATTGTTTTCAATATATAATACTTCTATTTATTTTTACATATAATTATTTTTTATATTTTTGTATACAATAACTTATTGTCAATAAGTTTCTTATAAAGAGGTTTTTCTTATAAAGAAGTTTTTTAATGTGGAAAAGATTTAATTTCAACCAAATGTGTGACAAATGTTCTTGTCATACAGAGGTTTCTTGTCATAGAGAGGTTTTACTGTAGTTATATAATAAGTAAAAAAGGAACCCTTTAGTAGCAATATGCTTTCGAGAAAAGATTCCATAAATATTCTTTATGTTAACCTATATTTTAAAATATTAGTTACTAAATAATGATATCATCCTATTTTATAGAACACATATATATAATATTATAATTAGTAAATTCTGAAATTTCCATATGAATTATATAATGGATACATTTTATTACTTTTCCAATTAATTATATTATAACAATATATAAGCAAATGTTAATATGTAATTTATAAATATAGTATCATTCAATATGTGATAATTATATATTAATAAGTTAATAATAAATTAATATATTATATTATATTAAATTATATAAATATTTAATTGCACAACATATATATATATATATATTATGTATAATGTCAGCTATATATTTATTAATATAAAATGTATATTATAAATACATACTGATATATTTGTAGATATATATATATTTGTAGTTGTATATATATATTAAGATTAAATAAGATAAAAAAAACTAGTTTAGAATATGTACAGAATATTTCATTTGCTATGTTAATAATTGTCATACATTATAAGAAATAAATCTCACAAACTGAAAGTTTATGTGTAATATTTTATCATGTAATCATTGACATATTGCTATTCAATCAATTCTATGAATGTAAACTTAACACTTAGGGTGTGTGTAAATAGGTACGCCCTACTTTTGGGCGAACTTCTATGACCCAGTGAAAACATTGAATTGATGAGAATGTGTAGTTTCTGATAAAGCTCAGTTTATTACCCGCCCTTTATTCAAATATATCACAATTATCTTCTTATACAACTTATAGCAAATTGAAGTTATATCTGATAGACTTTTATAACCTATTCCTTTTGATAAATGTAAATATCATTAATATGGATATAACATCTGTCATATTGTATCTGTCATATAAGTTACATTTGATAATAAATTACCTCAAATGCATAGTTTTAGTAGTATTGTACAGTTGTGGTGGTGGTAGTGGTGGTAGTAGTAGTAGTGGTAGTAGTAGTAGTAGTAGTAGTAGTAGTAGCAGCAGTAGTAGTAGTAGTAGTAGTTATACATTTGTGACAGGTGTATATAATCAAAGTGAATAGAAGTTCTGCACATATGTGTGATTTATGTGTTTCAGATAAAAAATATCTTTATTAGTGTCAGTGTTCTATATATATTGCTTATGACTATTTATTTGTTATGTTCATTGTGATATTGTTATATATTGTAACTATATACTAAGACAAAGGAATATATCTATACTCTATATATAGATATATATCTATACTCTATATATAGTATATTATATACTACTATATAGTGTTATTTATAAAAGTTGGTCAAATTGAGTACATATATAATAACTTTTTATTGAAAAGTAACAAATAATTCTATAAAAATAAAATACTTTATTTTGATTGATTATTAAAAAAATGAACAATCTGTATAATAAATAGAAATCAATCAATTTAATCTCATACTGTTACTATATATTATTTTAAATGTTAATACATATTCCTTTGAATGCACAAAATATCAAATAATATTTTTTAATATATATATAATAATAATATATATAGATTCTATAGAATAGAATATATACAATTTTATAATATATTTGAATTTGTTAGTTTTAAGGTAAATTCATCTTTCGACAAGGAACTTACCCTATATAAATGTATTTATTTCAACTACGTATTTAAACATTTTTGTTTGATTTACTTGAATCTCTACCACTCTATCAATGATCCACATAAGAATATCTTTTTTTTCAATAAGCAATTTTTGGAAAAAAATTTTATTTGAATTTAGTTATCTTATGTACTATTAATTAACATGTTATTTAGTAGCAATTTTATATTATTACTAGTAAAGTATTAGTAATATTATTAGTAATGCCAAGGATTAGTATATTTTATTAATGTACTACATATGTCATGTATTGAATATGTAAATAGATAAATGTACTAATTAAGTAGAAATTATAAATAAAAACAAGATGATCTAATTATGAATAAATGTTGAGATTATAACTTGGGATAAACCATCAATATATTATAATAAATATATATATATACAACTATTACTATTGGATTTTAAACAACTAGAAAATAATAAAGTTCTCCACAATTAAATATTTGTATACAATTAAATATTTGTATACAAACACATATGTCCCTAAATGATTACTCATATGATAATATATATAAAATATCAGTCAATTATGATTAACTATGTGTATATTTCATCTTAATGATGAAATACTTTTTATCTGAGTTAATCTATTAATAGTAATGTTAATTATATCAGTATTATAAATAGTAAATAAATAAAGAATATGTTGATTAGTAATAATTTAAATAAAAATATGTGAAATTGAAAATGAAATTGTCATAGAACTTCTCGACCTGACACCAGATTGTATTATCATTGCACCTAGCAATCAACCAATCAAATATGTATTATTTAATTTAAAATTAAAATAAATTTTTTTTTATTTAAATTTAAATAATATTAATTTTATTAATATTACTCTACTTATATCAACACATTAACATAAATAGTTAATGCCAATATACACCTCTATGTAAGTATAAGTTCACAATATCATTTAGGCTGTGATGTTCATGTGGCTTGGATAGGTTTACATGCGCATAGTTTACTGTTGTATCTGTCAGTGTATGAACTGCATGTTCAGATGCTGTCTGAACAACTGTTCTTTACTGTAGCCACTCCAGCTAGCTCTAAACTAGTCCTACTGAACAATGATATCTCCTCCCCTGATGTGTATGTGTATATAGTATGTATGTATGTATGTATGTATGTAAGTATATGTAAGTCAAGATTAGTCATAATTAAATCTAAAAATAAATGTCTACTGGTTATATTGTATATGCACTATCAAATCCTGTTAAAATTCTTAATTAAGACCGATTAAAAATATATAAACATATATAAACTATGATGTAAAGAAAGTGGATAAGCAATTGATGCATGCATTGCATGTAAAAGATAGATACGGGAATGACACTTTCTCTATAAATTAACAAAATTGAATCAGCGATTTTGATTGGATATTACTAATATCATATTATATAGGTCACATTAAAACAGCAGGAGTCATTATAGTGAGAAGTGATATCTATATCTATGGATTTAGATCATGTATTTTTTAATAAATAGCTAGTCGACTAAACTTTATCATAATTAAACTTGATAAATGTAAATAAATAATAATATTTTAAATTTATTAATAGGATTGCACCTCTATTGCAAAGTGCCATACACTACATTCAATTGCACAGGTCCACTTTCTCACTATATTGATGGTATACACATAGATACATAAGTGGATTGTACAACTATCTATGTTACTAACACTACACCCTTAGGCTACATCTAAATTCTGTCCATGTCTGAATAAATTATAAAAACTTACAAATATTATAATGAATGTAAATCTTTACGCATAATTTTTTTTATATATACATATATATATACATTTATTTTATATATATACATATATTTACATACATTTATATGTATTACAAGTTTTATATATAAATTTGTAAATGCCCATGTCATGCTAAAAAATGAGATTACTAAAGATATCTATAGGTAAAATAGTCTGAAAGTAAATTTAAAGTAAATTTAAAGAAAATGTATATTGTATTGTTTGTTTTTGAAAACTATCCGTTTATGTTAAAAACATTAATATATTAATAAATTAAAATATGATTTTTGATAAATTAATAATGCAAGTGTTTAATTTACATTTACAATAGATTCATTTACATTTATTTAATGTATATTCTATAAGTTATATATTCACTTGTTTCCATCAATGCACTATATTCCTATATATCATGGATCTAAAGGATTCCTTAGACACTTATTGTTATCAATTACATTTATTAATTTTAGTTTTAACTCACTTATTGCAGTTCGGCAAATTTTATTTTATAATTGTATGTTTTTGTTGTCACAATGTGTATTTAACCATTTCTAGAACCATTTCTAGATATACTTTCCATGATATTGTTGGAAATGTTGATGACAAGTATGGGTAGAAGATTTTAACTATAATATAGTAATAGGTAAATAATGGTAATGGTAAAATAGTCTTAGGATCAGGGTTGGCCGAGATTGGGTTTTTGGGTTTAAACCTATTGATATTTTTTGTGGTTTTTGTGGTTTTTCGATTTTTTATATTAATAAATTATACATTTAATAATTTTAATTCTAATAGATAATATATATTACATTATGTAACTAATTCTAGATTTTAAGAAAATATATAAATAATGTTATAAAATTTATATAATATTAAAATATGAATATAATAAATAGTATTACCTCCCTTGTATTACTATTATAAATCAAATTCTATAGAATAAATATAATATTTTTCATGACATTTTAATTTAATAGAACTAATTAAAATTCAATAAAAATACAATTTCATAGAAATTGATTCAATAAAAAATATTTTATTACAATTCTATAGAATAAAATTATATAAAAAATAATACAATAGAAAATATTAAAAAATTATATAAAAAATAAGGTATTTTTATGATTTTGATATCCCTGTTTTTATATATTAAATTAATATACTTCATTCTTATGTATTATACAATAAATTAATAATAAACTATATTTTTATCAATTTGTATAATAAACTATACTTTTATTAATCATTTTTAAAATTAAAAGGATAAAATGATTTTATACCTTTAAAATGTTTATGAAAAACACCAAAAACCACAAAAACCTCAGTAAAACACCAAAAACCACAGTAGAACCCAAAAACCACAGCAACATATTTTGGATTTTTGGGGTTTTTGCCATCCCTGCTTAGGATAGTCTTGAGATGTTATCCATAGACTTAAGTTTATAAATATATACATATTCATATTAATTATTCATCTATAATATCATATCATATAAATTTATATAAGTTTATATAAATAATTTATGTAGTTTTTCCCCTTAGTGATAATTGCATAAAGTAATCACTCATGTAAATTGCCTAATGTCATTAATAGAAAGCAGTTTTATTTATTTTGTCAATGATATTTGCACAAATTGATTGTATATGTAAACCAATTACTAGTAACACAATGTACTAGGTTTAAATAGAATGCATTATATCTAGCTATGTTTATTAATGTTACATTATTGTCAATACATTTATTATATATCTATTATTTATATATTTGACCTCAATAGCTATTAATATGCAATAACAAAATATATAATATATATAATCATAAAATATTTATAACCATGGTTATTTTTGTATACAATATAAGTGAATTAATTTAGATTTTCTAAAATTGACATTGTTATAGATAATATATATTGAATATAACCATTAAATTGCATTTTAATTTTAATTATATATGAATTTTATGTTAACTTTATAGATTTCTCATCAAAAGAAATAATTATAAAATTTGTAATGTTATAATTAATAATACCAGAATATAAATATTGATCAAACATTTATATAGCATATTTCTTTTATATAATATTCAATAAATCATTAATTAACCAATATATAATTTAACAAAATATTGTACAATGTAATATATTTTTTTAATTATTTTGTATATGATTATATTCTCTTATTACAAATTATTACAATTTGAAATTTATATTTGACATTAGTGTGTAGTTTCATTGGATAATAAGAATTTGTTATTTGTATTTTCTATAATATATGTAGACTATGTAATGTAGTATATATTATTTATATATTACATGTATATGTATATGTATCACATATATATATATAAATAATATATGTATAATATATAATTTACTTGAATACAATTTAATTAATATTAGAGTATATTAGAGTATATCTAGAAATACTTTGTTTACATTCTAGACACAATTGGAAAATAGACAGCATATGTTATGAAATTATAGATCAGTATGCAGCAGCAGCAGCCCTGCATATTGCCACTATATAGGCTACTTCTGCAGTAGTATTAACACTAGTTATTATTATATATATATGCTATGATTATATGTATGTATGTATGTGTGTATGTGTATATGTGTTACACATATACCACCTATAGAATTATATACAACATGTATTATATTATATATATTAGAACAATTGTATATATATATTCAGTGGAGTATTGTGTACATTCAAGTTGACTGAATACAATATTCTATACTATAAACAAAGCTAGCTCATGTAATTAATAATAAGATTTCTGATTAGGTTGAATTATTCACATATGATATAACAAATAATGTATTTCTTATTTTATATATATTTATTAAATAAATTTAATTTTTAATTTATCATATTATTATATTATTAATTACAAATAATAATTACAAAATATTTATTAAAACCTAATACATTTTAATTTGTAATTATAAATATTCATATAACTTTCACATGCAAATAATGTTTCAACATAACATTGCTGTTACTGTGTATATATTAATACATGACCCGTTGCCTAAACCTCCATACTGTGATATATCACAATGCAAAGGCTAATTGTTGTTGGGTGACATTCATTGTGACATATGTTGTATATTAAGCATACTTCAATAATATACATTCTATTTATATAAACAACTAAATAATAATATTAATGTTAACATATATATATATATATATATTTATATATATTAACCATGCATTTATTGCAAACATTTACTGAAATAGAAATATATATGTCCTTGAATAATTAAATAATTGTTGAAACTAATTGGTTGTAATTAATTTATGTATAATAATATTTTCAATAATATAGTTATTTTTTTAATTAAAATTGTAATCCTAGTAGGATAATCCTACTTATTACCCTTAATTAACCATCAAGAATGATACATTTTTTAATAGTATTTAATAATAAATATTATTTATTAACAATTGCTAATAAATTGTATAGATTATAATTTATATTACATTTGTAAGAATAATAATTGTTGTTCACATAATCAAATTATACATATTTAATATTTATTTTAAATATGAATATTCCTAAATATATTATTAGATTTTGAAATTGTAATTTTTCCCAATATGTATAACTAGTAATTATAAACAAATTGAACATAACAGCTGTCTTTATAGTGGCAATACCAACACACACCTTTATTTTATAAAAAGAGATTTTGTTTTTGGGGTTGATAATGATTTTGATTGGATTGATAAAATAATAAAATTAAAATAGTTAAAATAAATGAATATAGATTTTACAATATACATAATATGATTTAAATAATATTTACATATTACCAAAGCACCATGGGATTTGATATTAATATGCTATTATTTATAATATAAATATAAAGATATTTAATATATATTATATAATTTCCATTCTCATTCTTAAATTAATCTATACATAAATATTACCATTTATATATTATTTAGTAATCTTATTACTGTAACATATATAATGTTTTTCATAGATATTCTATATAGTAGCGTAATGCCCCAATGTTAATATGCTAAACATCAGTTGAAGGTAATGCTTATAATGTTATAGAATCTGATATTCTGAACACTACTACAATATAGACTTAGTTTATTATATTTTCAAATCATTATGAAATCTGATATTTCTATATATGTAAATAATATTGTCTGAATTCCTCATAAATGTTGACCATAATGAGTATGTATACTTATTTCCTATAGTAATCAATACCTATACCTATTGTAATCTATACCTATAGTTATACCTATATCTATAGTAATCTATACTGGTATCACACTTATACCTATTGAGTATTTGATAATATCCTATAATTCTATAATAGGGTAACTAATATAATAAAAACATAGAATATAGTTGTATATATTACTAATATAATATTAGAGATATTTATTAATTTGTAAAATTAAATTGTATTCATTTTTTTAAATTTATACTTCTTTATAAATAAGTTATTAAATTCACTTTGAATTGAAATATGTTTTTCTATATTGTATTTTTTATATTCTAATGTATATTAAATTTTATATAATCATACTGAAATGAATAAATTAATTGTATTTATTTGTATATAATATACAAATATTTAGTCAATGACCAGGATGCAATATGATAAAATCATTCAAGAAAGTGTAAAATATAATTATTGAAATAATATTTATTGAATTATTAAAATTATAGAATAACTTATACATAATTTTAATACATAATTTTAATACATAATTTTAATAAATTTATTTATAAATATAATATTACTAAAAATTGAATTAATAATGATTATATTATTTATATATTATTGGTTTTTACATATCAATAAAATCATATATAAAATGTATTGCTTATTTGTTATAAATTAATTATTCTAATAAATTATTGAAAGATACAAGTGATTCTGCTCTACTTTATTTTAAAATGGTAACATTTTTACTCTGAAATATATTCTTTCCCTATTATTATGATTTTAGAGACCAGATATATTTATATATTAAAATATGTATTTAAAAGTATAAATATATTATATATAATATATATTTCAAATACAATACAATTTATTTCATATCTAAAATGATAATTTGTCAAATTTAAGAAATTTATTTATTTATTAGTAATAATGATGCTATAATATGATCCGAATACAACAGGTATTTTGTCAATAAAATTAATGTTTATTTAATATATATCCAATGTGAAATATTAAACCATTGCTAACTAAATTGTGATTGTAAATAACTTTTTTAACTCAACCCATATTTAACATTGGTAAACATCTGTATAACATGTGCAATGCACATTGTGCATGCTACAAGTACTAGAAAACCTCTCTTACTATTGCTTATATAAGAATTGCTGCTGTGATTCAATATAGACCTATGAGTAATACTATTGACTTCCATTAATATCAATATATAGATCTTTGTCATAATTATAATGTAATATAATCATAGTTATTGTATTAAAATAAATAGTAAATATAGATTGTTATACACATATATATATAATATATACATGTTTATAAAATATAATATATATATATATATATATATATATTATACATAGCCATCATTTATTATCTGTATTATACTTATTTATATGTTGTGGAATAAATTTTTCTACTATATAAAGCATGCACTCATATATATATATATATATTGTATATATTATAATCACCTACAACTGATTATGGATATAAATACTTATGTGTATGTATTCATTTTGAGAAGCAATTATTACACATATTTGGATGTTTTAACTACAGCATAAGACATTACTAAATAATGTGTTAATAATAATCATCATTAACATAATCATTAACTAAGTGGGTGTGATGATATCTTAACAGAGTGACAGTACACTTGTTTATCTATGTTTACCTATGTTAATTACACATGTTTATTAAACATTTCCACCAAATTCTATATTGGATACATTTATAGTACATAATCTATTTTTAGAATTAATCATGAATGATTGTGATGTACAACATGGGCATGTTGATATCTTGCTTGTGTCATTGTTCAGTATAACTGGTTTAGTGTTATCTAGACTTGCTACAATGAATGCAGGGACAGTTGTACACTCTAGAAAGTCAGTTGACACATTAGAAAGGTACAATGTTAAATGTCAACTCTACAACTGTCCATTCTACAAACATCACATCCTAAGAAACATATATATATATATATATATATATATATACACAAAAAATAAACTACATTATTAATCTGTTCACACTTCTAAAAATGTACACACTTTTAATTTATTACATAGATATCATTCAATTAAATACATCAATCAATATCATTCATTATTTCTCTATATTATATTTATATATATATTTATATAAATATATATATATATATATATAAAAGGGTAAATGTCTCGACAATCAGCAATGCTTCTACAATTACCCAGGTACTTGTACCTAAATCTGATAATAATAATAATAATATATATTTGTTTATAAATAAATATAGTATATAAATATATCATATTTTATTATAACAATTATAAATGGCTTATTTCAATTAATTAAAAACCCTTTAGGTTAAAAACATTTGTTAATAATTCTAATTCACTATAGAAGAAAGTCTTGATTCATGGATGACAAAATAGTGTCATTATATATTAATACATTATATTTATTTATATATAATAATGAGTCTGTAATGTTTATATAACTATCAAAATATAAAATTATCTCAATGAATAATATATATATATATATATATATATTGATTTATTTATATGCTTCATTATCTTTGTGATATCACTAAACCTAATAATATATTTATATTTTTAGATTGTTCATATACCCAATACCTTAATAAAATACACCTATTTATTCTATAGCAATTTCTTAATTATTAGTTTAATATATATATATATTTATATATATTTAATATATATATATAGACGTTTGTGTGTTTATTTACAGTTTTAGAAGAGATGAGATACCCGGATGAGAGAACTCCCCTAGACGTGACTGCCAGTGCCACCTCCCTGTCCGCCATCATCAAACCCATAGTGGTCTCTGAGGGCAAGACTATGCGCGATCATTCCTACGTGAACATCTGTGAACGTAGACATTTAGCTCAGGTTTGCGCCAACAACGAGTGCCAACTTCGAAGAGTGGAATCCGACGAATATCTAGGTCGCTCCAGCCCCGCAACCCTCCTCGCCCTCGACACTCCTTGTACCAACATGAAGAAGGCGTGTCATCCTATATCTTCTGGTCATCAACTAAGACGATCCTCCTCCGCTGCTGTATCCGAACTATCTGACCCGGATACAGACTCTGCTTCTGAAACAGAGGTCGAGAGGCACCGCCCACAGTTTATAGAAGAGTTTGATATAATGAAACCCTCAATTCCAATTGTTAACGCGACTATTGTCCCCGCGACCCTTATCCCCGCGACCCTCATTCCCATCACCCCCACCATAGTCCCCATCACCATCATCCCTGTCACCATTGCCCCAACTCCTTTCCCTCCCACCACTACTACCACCACTGATATTGAATGTACCAGGCACCCAATTCAACCAGACTTTATATTAACCCCTCCGGTTACACCCTGCGGTAAATGTACTTCACCCATTCCTGAAGTACTTGCAAAACGAGAGATTTACGCCGTAAATATTGCCGAAGCCAACGCTGTAAATATCGCAGCGAACAATGCCTTAAATATCATAGCAGCTAATGCCGCTAATCTGGCAGCAAGCAATGCCGCCATCATAGTAAGTAAACCTTTCATTGAGTCATACAATGACTCATATTCTAACGCCCCTACACCGGCGCAATCCCCTTCCTGTGATATCATTGAACCAGTAGCCACATCGTTTGCTAAAGAAGACTTTTGCTCTACTATCGCCCCGGTAGTGGTACAGATTGAATGCGAACCCGCTCCCGATGGAGTAGAACAGTTCATTGTAACGGACCCATTTGCGAGCCCCATCGTTACAAAACGTCCCCCCAAGAAGGATAAACCCGCCGAAAAGAAGCCGGAATTATTGTCCCCATCCAAATTTTGTATCTCCAACGTCACCTCTATAGGAACCTTTTACAATGATTATAATAATTTTCGCGTAGTTAAGAGGCGTTACACCAAAGGACAATGCCTGAAGATGTCCTCAAAGGATACGATTCACGTGAAGATTGTGAACGGATGTATTATCCATGTCTCCGATGAGGAAAACGCCAGCGAGAGAGCCCCGAACATGTACAGAGCGTTAACACGCGATGACAACGATCCTTGTTCTTCCGATAACTCGAGCTCATCCGCATCGGGCAGTGATAACCTCCAGGGGTCGGCACGTACCGGTAACCTTTACGTCACCAATGGGGTGATTAACTCTACTTACCCCCTCTGCGATCACAACTACTACAACAACAATGCAGCCTATTCCTCTGATGACTCCTATTCCCCTTCCAAGGAACCCGAGCGCAGATCCTCTGAGATACTGCGCGCCGCCCTACTCAACAACTCGGTACAGCGCCCTATTTACGGTGCCCTCATGAAGAACCGTCCACCCCCTCCTCCCTATAAAGCCGACCCCAAAGACGTGCAATCTGCCGCCGCCGCAGCAGACTTTGTCAGCGAATCAGATCGCACCGAATTCGACGCAAAGCTACGATTCGCTGCCGATGAGCGTCGTGGCAAAAAGCTGCGTCGCAAGCAAAGTCAAATACGTAAGTTACGCCTGGCGACCTCAGCTGACGTACCTTACGCTGGAGCTTCATGTCCTACACCCATGTCCTTAGGTGAGGAACCGACCAATCACCCGCCTTTGACTAGTAGACAACGTGCTATACAAGAACGAAACGGAAGTTACGTTAAGATCACGGGCAGCTACCAAGACGATTACGTCTATTACGCTACGAAGAGGTCAAGGGGTCGTCCACGTAAACCCTCCAATGACTCATCGTCGGGTTTCGTACCCAAGGAACCCTATCCCGTAGGTCAAATGGTATCTTCGGTACAACCGGCCCTACCTCAGGGTGCCACCATCAAAAACCCCGTCAACAACGAATTCTTCGAATGGTACCTCGATCTAGCCAAGACTAAAGATAAGGATTCTCACTTCAGCACCGCACCCTCCACCCCTCACGCAGTACCCACCCCTGACATCGAAGTCACCAAGGAATCCGAAGTCGCTGAGCTCGTCATGGACATGGAACTAGACAGAAGGTTGACATCTGACACTAGCGCCCCCCCCATTGACACCTCGTCCCCCTCCGCCGGCACTTCAACAGCTGATATGACACCCGAAGCATTCCTCTCCCTCCTCAACGACATGGGTCCAAACGGCATACAAGAACTAGAGCGTACACTAAGCGTTGGTTACGACGAACCACCCGTTGATGCCGGGGATGGTAACGAGTCTCAACAATCCTCCTCTACCATCACCGCAACCGCCCTACCCCCGGTTCACTCGTCCAGTCCTCCTCAACTGACCACTGTCACCATGTACTGGAATGACTTGCCGGGCTTGATTATCAATTCTATACAATGTGTACGCTTGGTGGACATTCATAAACAGGTTCCTCCCTCTTAGCAATATCTCTACAGTTAACACAATTAACACGAGAGCATCGTATTTTTCTATTAAAGTTAATCATAACTTGCTCATCCTATCATCAGAATAATATGTCAGGTATTCATGATTATTACTTTTATAAAAACATTATTTTAGTTCAATAAATATATTTATGCTTGCACTTGTATATTTACACACTCAAGCTAAATACTGTTCATAATTATATAATCAAAACCTTATTTCAAATTAATATTTATATATTGCATATAAATGTAATCATTATATATTGTGTGGTTTACTTATGGAATTTTTATATATATATATTATATTATTATGTATTATATATATTTTATTAAAAAGATTTATAATTACCAGTGCTATATAATCTGATTATCTGTTTTATTAAGAAATTGCATTAATTAATATCTATATTATCTTATTTATATATATTGTCAGCATGTTTATATTAATAAATAAATAATCTAATTAATATTATCTATTAGATTAAGATTAAGTATCAAAGTAACATTTTTATTTATGGTATATAATGATAATTAAAAGAGCAGGATGTTTATTATAAAAAGTACAGATAGGTATACTGAATATGCTGTTATTTTAGATGTTGTCTATTTATATATTAATATTAGTGTTGTGAATGAGTTTGGACATGTTTATTTATAATGTATTTATAATAAATAGATATATATATGCATATATTATTCATATATTTATAAGTGTATTATGTAAAGCTAAGAAATGTTAACCCAACATTGAATATATATATATATATATATATATATATAGTATTTATTTTATTTCAGATATTGCCTGCCAAAGACACTGGAATACTGAAGAAGAGATGTCTTATGTTGACAATGCAGGTAAGCTAAGAAGGAGTGTATATGAATTTTATTATCTACAATGACTTATTTATTTGTAATCACGATATATAATTATTTTATATTCCATATAATACAAAAATTGGTACATTTGGGTACTTCCTGGCGAAATATATACACATATATAACTCATGATTATATATACTAATAATATTAACACTACAAAAATAATCATAATTCTTAATCATAATCATAATCATAATTATTAATATAAATTATATTTCAATATTTCATTATTAAAATTTATATTCTTTAATATCTTGAATTAAGATATATTTTTATATTTTTTTTATGAACGATTTTTTATATTATTAAAAAAATCTATCTATTATGTAAAGTATACATATATTGAAAACATTTTATAAAAGCTAATTTTTCAAACTGGTGGAGGATAATTGTGCATTCTAAAAAAATGTGATTAAATTAAAATAATTTTATGATTTTATCTAAATGCTTCTATTCATCTTAGGTACGTCTATGTACTGAACTAGAGAGAGACTTTCTGATTCGCTACGCTAATGCTGCCAAGTCAAAGTCTCTTCTGATCATTGAGAAGGCTCAGGCTCAACGTTTGATTGCCTTCTACGTTAACCCTAGACCAAGAGTTCACAGATCCACTTCAGATTGTACCAGTTCAGGTTCATACAAAACTCTTATGATTACATATTCATATTATTTCCATTCTTCACATATTATTAAAAGTTTATGTAATAATTTTATTTTTATTCAAAATTTAATTGAATAATTATTAATTTATTATAAATTAAACATTAATGTTAGATTTGTAATAACAATTATGTAATAAATTACTTTTATTTACAGAAGAACAACCAGCAGAAGATATTCCTAATCGACCAAAAGACAAATCTATGTTAGTTATTAAATTTAAACACCAATGAAATATTTTATTGTATAAATGTATCTGATATTAAAAAATTCAAATCTATGGCTATTATATTTAAATCACATATATTCATTACATACTTAAAAAGACATAAGACAAAAAAATGATAAAATTATGATACAATTTTGTATATTGTTTTATTTAATTAATTATCTATATATGTATGTGTAATTATTGAATATTCCGCAGAGCACCTAGGAGAGCTGTAAACCCTGCCCAGTACCGCAATAGAAAGAAGCCTCCAGTAGTAAGAGATCGCACCCCTTCATCCTCCACCCCCTTACAGATTATGCCACCGGCCAAACGTAGACGCAAACTCGAGACTTCGATAGGTCATCGTGACCTCGCCATGCCTCGAAGGTCAAACCTCGAGAAAGGTCATTATGCGGCCATGCTTCACGGAGAGAAACCGTGTGTTCGTCGAGAGACTGAAGACGAAGATGTTAACGTAGTGGATACTTCAGACACTGATTCCGGTGATAACACAACTACCCCCACCCCAACCCCTACCCCCACTCTAGCCACCACTACTCTCCTACAGAACACTATACGCGTTACCCGTTGTACCTGTAGGTATGCAAACAGCGAGGTATACTGCAACCACTATGCCATCCTTCATGTTAACTACTACACCACGGATAGCTCGCCATGTATCTCTTGCAACCAGTGTCAAACCAATGCGCTGATGTCACTCATTCAGTACATGAGTCATCGACACGACAATGTCAATATGATATCGGGGGGTGCGTCCTTGCGTCACCTGATATCACGTCATACCCCTCAACTCTCTATGAACCTGTGGAATAAGTTCAAACAGAAGTCAACCTACCTCTCTTCTCTAGCATCGAAGAACACCACAACTATTCCTCCTACTACTACTACCACTATTATTACTCAGAATGCTAGACTTCCTAGAACCTCAATATCTTTACCTACTACCAGCACTACTACCAGCACTACTACTGCCAGTACCAGTACCACCTCTATTACCTCTATCACTTCTAAACCACCTAGCGGACTTAGCAAAATTCAGAATTTAGAGCCTAGAATGAGTAAACGTGTTCGCAAGAGAAAACAACTTCATCCTATCGAACGTTAAATAATAATAATTTTATTTCACGCTTATTTTATTTGCATCATTAGTTTCATTATACTGTATAGCTATTTATGTATACATACATTATATATATATGTGTCATGGAATAATGAAACATGAAAAGTTGTTCATTGCATTGGTGTTTATGTTATAAATATGGCTGAATTATCTTTATAATAAATTGACCAAAAAAATATATTTAGATTTTTTATTCATAATTTATTTTACAATTTTGTATGATTTAACAAGTAAATATATAATATTTAAATATATAATAAATTTTATATATATTTAAATTAAAAAAATAACATATTAATAATAATATTATTTAATTCATGCAATATCACTTGATTAATATTTAATGATCACATAGGAATTTGATTTGATTTGTTATCCTGTTCTAGGCTTTGCATATGACATGATGCCTTAATCTTTTGTTTTGCTGATGTATTGTTTAAGTGGATCTCATTTAAGTTCTTTGCAGAAACTATCATTTTGTCCACAAAATCTGGAACACCTAAAGAAGAAGTAATAATTAATTTAAAAGAACATAAAACATCAACTGTTGACAATTATATTTATTAATAAAACATTGTTAAGAACATTATTCGAGATTATATTTAATAATTAGTTAAATTAATTAAAACCAATAAATACTAACTAATAATATATAATAATAATAATATCTATTTTTGTAAATAATTAATTTTAATATAAATGTTGTATAGTATTATATATATATATAAATATATTTGTCAGGGTTCCATTATTTTTGGCAAAAACAGTAAATGTCCAAAACCTATCTTGACCATGTTAATTTACTGTAAAAACTGGTAATAACCGGCAAAAATAGTACCCAAAAAATATAATAAACTTAAAAAAAAATCTTATTGAAATTTAATGTAATATTGATTTATGTATATGTAAAACAATATAGAAAAATTAATGATAATATTTATTAATAATTTGAATAAAAAAATTAATAAATTATAATATATATGTAATTAACAATATCTATTTAATATAAATATCATGGTATAAAATAAAACAATGAATACATTCAAATAATTTCTCAATAAAAATATTATTAGTTCTATTAATATATATATTTTTTTATATTACATTTTTCTAATATTAAAATAAATATATTCTACTCATTTTATGTAAATTATTTATAAACTTATTAACTCATATTGAACTTCAATAATATATTATTTATTAAAAAAAATGGTATGTTAACAATTAATAAAGGTTTAAATAGAAAATATTTGGTTTAATAATATAGATAATTATAGATTATGATTATGATTTTAATGTATCGTTTAACTTTATAATTGTATATTGTCTATCTCATATAAAATCTATGAAAAATATTAGGTTTAATAATATAGATAATTATCGATTTAATTATATAGACAAAAATATGTTTTTATTAAAACTTGTTACCATGTAAAAAACCAGGTTATTTATATTATTTATTTTAATATAGATTGAATTATGAAAAGTTTATAATAATAAATATGTAAGAATTATATTTAAATTGAAGAATATTTAAAATGGAAGGGCAATGTTGATTTATATATTGATTATATGTATACATTTAATGGTTAGTTAATTAAAGTAATGAGATAATGATTATCACATATGAATGTGATATTTAAAAAATATTCAAAATAACATTCACACAGGAATTTTAATTATTAATTAATTATTTATTGATTTTCATATAAATCTTTAAATATATAATTATAACATGAAATATTTTATCTGAATAAATATTTAAATTATACAATCAATATTAATTAAGTATATATTATCTATATTTTAAATATATAATCAAATATATTTTTTTTAGTATATGAAATATATTTATCTTATTATTATTATTATTATTATTATTATTATTATTATTATTATTATTATTATTATCTTATTATTATTATTTAACAATGAAATTTGAAATTATATATATATTTAATTACCATGTCATTTATATAGAAATAAATATTTAAAATAAGGCTAACTTATTCTATTATATTATGAATTTAATATTATTATATAATTATTTAGAGATATTTTCTTTAATATTTTATATTTAATCAAATATTTATAAAATACATTGAATTGATTAAAAAACATAATCATATATGATTTACAAATAATAAAAAGGGCATGTTAACATTTTTAAACCATTTTTGGTAACAAATTAAATAAAATCTTTATATAATTAAAATCATAAAAGTGTATAATTAATTATATTATATAATTCAAATCCTAACAGTGTATAATTAATTATTCAACATCTAATTAGGCTACAAAATTAACTGAAAATTATACATAAATAATATATACAATACATTAATATAGGAATTACAGAGATTTAGGCAGTTGTATATATATATATGAAATAGGATATTAGTTAGTCATATGTATATAAATAATGAAAATAATAAAAATATATAATACTCTTGTTTTAACAAGTTAATATTAATGTTCAATTCTATAAGGACATTTACTTCTATAAAGTCATTTACTTATGGACTTAAATTATTACCTATACTACAGAAAGTAGAAAAATGATAAGCATACATATTGATATTATCTAACGAATTATGTACAATTTTTGATACTCAATGTAAGAAAATATACCACATATATATAAGGTATATATTAACTCCATATACAAGAAATAATATATATCAAATAAATAGTAAATACAACATTTGAAATGCCTATAAATAGCAACCAAAATTTAAATAAGAAACCATATATTTAATTTAATTATAATTTTTGAAATAATATATTATTTTAATTGCAGAATTTGTATATATATATATATATATATATACAAATATATATATATATATATATATATATATATATATTACTGCTTATTAAAATATATTTAATAGAATTTATAAATAAAATAATTTTATATATATTGTACATAATTAATCTCAACACCCCCCCCCCCCATATGGAATATATAACCCAGATAATGGTAATTAGATGCTTTAATGTTATAATTTATTCCACAATATTCCACACTGATCCTATTTTATACAATGTTAAATTAGCTTGTAGTATTCATTTTGTATGTGAATGTGGGCCATTAACATTACTACTGAGGAATTGTATACATTGAAAACATTAATATTTAACATTAATATCTGCATTTTTTAAAATATTAAACATGATTTATTGGCATTCGAAATATTGATTATACATTTTTATTATACAGTATATTATTGTATATTTTTAATATTTAAAAAAATTGAACAAATTATGTTATATAATGAAAACAATAGCTCAAGTTAACATGAGATTAAGCTGCTTCTGTAGGTAAACATGTGAACAGGCTCAGATATTAAAACAAAGGGCTCAATACTACAGATGAAATGTTTAACGAAGGGGTTCAGTGTACCCCCATCGCGTTTACATACTTCAGAATATAAATATGTATGTTATCTACATAGAGTACATTTATTTCAATAATAAATTAGCCAAATTAACATAGTTATGCTATTTTAGTAGAGTAATAAACGGCAAAATTAAAATATTGAGAAAATCAGGTTTAAATTATAGTGAAATATTTCAATATCAATTAATTATTAACGAAATAAAAAAACAACTAATAATACGTATCACTATAACTTTGTTATATAAGCAATTGTTTTAAAATAAGATACATATATAACATATATATTTTGTATATTTTATAATTAATTTGAATACTAACTATTATTAAATATAGTTTTTACTTTGTTGTATACCATATTGAGATATAATATTTGCATGAAATATTATATAAATGATTCTATAAATAATTTTGATAATACGCATCTTTATTTAATTTAATTTTGTAATAAAAATTCTGAAGACCCTTGCTGGGTATTTGATTTCAATGTAATTAGATAGGAGATTTATTATTTAACAAATTCTATTTCTCTTGAAATACTTAATTTTTTAATATAATTTAAATTGAGCCCTATTAATATATATTATGTTAATACCCCTTCCAAATTTAATTATCATAGGAACATTACATTAACTTTGAAAATATTTCATTTCAAAAAAGGTAATAAAATTCATTAAAAAAATAGTAGTAAAACAAATTCTAATTACAAATCTTTTTGGTAGCTACAATAAACACATTATATTAAACATATTGTAAACAAAATTAGTAAGAATAGTTCATTATTAACTGAGAAATAGGATTTTTTATGTGAAAAACTAATATTCTGAGATAATTAATGTTAAAGATTGGCCATACTATTTATGTATTTTGTTGACTACATCATGGTAATTATAATTATTTAACTTGTTCTTATGATAGAATAATATTAACTTTTATATAACTTTTATGATAATCTAGTATGATTTTGATATATTTTACACATATAAAAATAATGTTGATAATTTAATTAGAAATAGGTAGTATACTAAAATTACGTATTTAGTACTTTATATACGTTTTAACTTCTAATATTTTGAAATATTATATATAAATTATATAATATAATACTATAATTTGTATTCAATAATATATTTTTTAAATACAAATATTTTTATACATTATTTTTACAACATTTTCTCTAATAAATTCCCAGCAAGGGCCTTATATGTTATCAAAAAAACTAGATTATAATCAAAAAGAGAGAAATCTGATTATTATTGAGAAATTAAACTAGATATATAAGCATAAATATAAAGATATATAGACCTTAAATAGTTTTATATTATAGTATTAAAGAAATAAATTGTAAATAATTAAGAGAAAAATTATATAAGATTCATAATGTATTAATAATTAAACATAATATCAGCTAGATATGAAATGATATTAATGCAGTCTACAATTATTGAAATAAAACCTATCCTGATATATAAGCGAAGATAAAAATTGATATTATTTAAAATATGATTGAAACAGAAAGCATTATAATGTAAATATCTCATAATTAAGAGAGAATATCACTGTATTATATATAAATAATATTATTATTTTAATGGTAATATCATAGTAATATAATATATTTTATTACTACATAATTGCTATATTATATTACTATGCAATTACTATATTATATGACTATAGTTATATACATTAAATATATTAATATATAAATAATATTATTATTATTGGTAATATAATTGTAATTAAATATATGACATTTTTATAATTTATATAATTTATTTTCCTTGATAACACATGATAAGCAAACTAAAACAGTGCTATGAATATCTATGTATTACAAGTACACCACTATCTATGTGTTCATATGTGTGTGTAATGAATGTGAGGTGGTTTATTTATCTCATATAAAAGTAATACATTTGACAATGTCTGACACTAGGTGGCTATACCTACACTACACATGAGTTTAAACCTGTGCTAGCCATCCAGTTATAGGCCATGGAAGGGAAGTTTCCCTTGGGATTGTCAGTGTATGTCAATATGTAGTCAAAGCCATTCTGTGTGTGTGTATGTGTGTGTGTGTGTGACAGCAATTGAATTAGACTAAAATATAAATTAATTTATGTGAAATAAATAAAATATTAAAAATAAATGTACATATTTTATATATTTTTAATATATGTAAATATATATGTTAGATAAATATATATATATATATATATATATATTGGGTTTCGAGGCAGTTGTCACTTATATTTACATTATAAAGTTTTATTGCGCAGTTAAGTTTTATAATGTAAAAGCCTTAAAAACTAATTCTAATTTTGTAGAAAAGCACCCTATATTAGACTTATGATTGCTAGTATTGATTGTGCTGCTTTAAGTTATTAATTAATAGGTAAATAATCCAGTTGTATAATTTATTTTATAAAATATAACTGGTTTTTGTGTGATCATATTTAAATTAAGATTATAGCAAATAAATGAAATACGATAAATGTGTACTTAAATATAATATAAAGTTGTGAGAAAATTATTATTTACAGCCTAAAATAGATAGTTGTATATCATAACTACCTCCTTATTTCACAGTAATATCAAAGATTTTGCGAAGCAAAGATATAACACTCCCTATGCATGCAACGTAATTTAGTAATATACCCAACCGCTGCTAGCAGTAGTATCGAAATCACTGAAATAGATTTAGGTTCGGCTCTGTTTGCATGCAACAATGTTTTCATTGCTCTATTAAATTACATGCAATATAAATTAGCTTTTACTCACTAAATATATACTTATAGCATTTAAAACATACATATCATATTTGTTTGTTATATATTAGTAATGAACACTTAGTTTTCATCATATAAATATTAATTTAAAGCATATTATTTAACATTTTAAAAGTGTATAGTTAAATACGAATTTACATTATAAACAACACATAGTTCCTAAAAGTAACCCGCTATAGGTGGCACCAGGGTATTTTGTATACAAATTCGAATTACACGATTTCGCGTAAGTGTTATATCTTTCCTTCGGAAAATCTTTGGTAATATTATAGGCTCTTTACAAATAATTTAACTTATTCTAAAGTGTCAATGGATATAATTTTCAATATATATGTCATATATTATTATTATTTCCAGTTTTATTTAATTTAAATAACAACAACAAATAATGATTGTGATATAGATAAATGAATCATATTTATCTATGTCTATCAATAGTGATGTTAATTATATCGATATCAATAAATGTAAAAAATAAAGAATAAATTGATTGGAAATAATTAAATACGTAATATAAATAAAATTATTAAAACGTTTATTAATAAATATATAAATATACAAACAAAATATATTATATATACAAAACTACATTATTAAATTATTATACACAATTATTTTATTAATCACTTAAATCAAAGATATAAATTATTATTTTTATTATTTAGTTATAGTATCGTTATATGTATCCTATATCATATATATATATATATATATATATATATATATATATTCTTATTTTTATATATACAAATAGAAAATAATGAGTGTAAATTTAATAAAAAATAGGTGATAATAATAATCATTATTAGATACACTATATTATTATATTAACTCAATTATCACCATAGAAGTTCTCTCTAATCAAGAACTTATCACCTCATTTTGTTTATTTCGATAGTCGCCTATAGTACATACATGTATACATACATATATGTATATATAAATATAGTATTATATTTAAACATAAATGCGACATCAACAGGCGATTGCTATGCATTATTCTGCGGCCCTTTACGAGGGAAACGGCATATTAATATTATAAACTACGACAAAGCATACGGCAAACACACACATCTCACTGACCTCGTCCATCCTGCTGTGCGACCGTATCACCATCTGAGACATGTAGGTGTCCACGCGGACGTACTTGTTAGTGCGGGGGCAGTAGGGGTGCTCCGTACTGTGCGACACCAGCACCATGGTACCGGATGCCTCGTCCACCTGGTGGTGAGGTAGTGTCGTCGTATCGTTATTAGCCGATGTAGCCGGTGTCATATACTAGTTAACACTAGATAGAACTAAATAATAAAACGCTATCATCGAAATTCTAATATTGTTAATTGTCGATGATACACGCGTACGAATAATAGTACATTTATGAATTTCGATGATTTATTATTATTATGTGCTTTATTGGAATGTACAAAGAAAATACAATACAAAAATAAATTCTATCATTTATATAAATTGAAGATTCAATTTAATATATAATATTATATATATAATATTAGTTATTATATATATTATAATCAGTTATTTTCGTAAATTAAAATGTCTTTGGATGTAAATATGATGTATTGAATTCATATTGAACACATGTTAAATACACCAGATTCATTATCAATATAATGATTCATGTTTAAAACAAAAGATGAGATGCTAATATATTGAATATAATAATATTTAAAATATTCACTATTAAAAACTCAATATTTTAATTAAAAATAACTTATTATAAATTATAAATTCATTAAATATGCATTGTGTAATAAAGTATTTATTTTAAATATTTTAAATCATATTAAAATATTATCAAAAAATTTTCTAAAGAAAAATATAACATTTAGCGAAATCGTGTAATTAGATAAAAATGAACAACGACACCTATATAGGGTAAATTTGCGGAATGTGTTTATAATTTAAATTTGTATCAAACTATACACATTTAAAATGAAAAATAATGATTTAAATTATTATTTATATTATGAAAACTAAGTGTTCATTACTAATATATAACAAATCAATAGGATATGTATGTTTTAAATGCTATAATAACTATGTGGCGAGTAAAAGCTAATTTATATCGCATGTAATTTAATAGAGCAATGAAAACATTGTTGTATGCAAATCATGGCAAACCTAAATCGATTTCGATACTGCTGCTAGCAGCGGGATGTATGAATACTAATCACGTTGCGTAGATAGGGAGTAGATAGGGAGTGTTATATCTTAGCTTCGCAAAATCTTTGCTATATTAATGAAATTCTTAGATCCAAATATTAATTCTTATTTAATTTTGAATAATGTTAGTATTAAATATAATTTAATAAATACATAGTATTAATAAAGCTAGGACCATGGTATTAATAATAATTGTATTTAATTTATATTTAATACTAAATATAATAATAAATAAAATATTATATTAAGCAAGTTTATATAAATTTGTTATTATAATCTAATCTAATTTTCTATAACACATACGGATAATCCTTTAACGATATGTGCACGTTTATTAATTTCACATAATCCTCGCCATTTTTACTAATGAATTCTACATTAGTTGATGATATAACATTTTTTTAGTAGGTATATTTAGTTGTACTAAATATATATATTTAAATCTGCCTCACGGCCTGAAGCTAAAGGAGGCCATGAATAAGTATATATACTATATATAGTATACTATAATTTATATGTTTCTACTTATTTTGTGTGTATTATAATGTATTTATTATACATATATATTATTCATGTAATATACACTAATACATATAATCTTTCTTTATATATATAAATATTATTTTTCATATCATATTTATGTATTCTATATTATATTGCATATGTATAAAATATCATTTTCTATATTGTAATTCAAAATTTTATTTTAAATTTTATTTTATTATACAGTAGTTGATCATTTTCGTTTTTTAATTTTTGTTGTAAAACATTATTTTGAGCAAATACTGATAAATAATATATTATTTATTTAAATATGAATTTTTATGGCCGAAAGATTCATATAAAATTAATAAATATTATTGGTAAACTTTGAATGCGTTTTTCTCAGTATAAATATTTTCGCCAATTACTGTTATATAAATCAATGTTTCTGGATTGTTATATTAGCTACACTAATAATTTTTACAAGATATTATAGATAATATATATATCTAATAATTAATCTGATACTTTTTAAAAATCTTTATTATTAAATTTTATATGGTACATTTTGTAAATTTTATACCGGAAATTCATGAATAAAATCGGTAATGAAGTTCAACCATGAATTACTCAACGAATATATATCATATTCAAAATGCATCAGATTCAAACAGAGAGTTTATTCTAATTAATATAAATATGTAAAAATTATTAAAATCTGTAATATATTCAATGAATGTTGCTAGTTTAAATATTATAAAAACATCCTATCTAATTACATGTAAACGACGGAATTGAGGGTGTTCTACCATATCCCCTTAATACACTTTAAATGCCATTTACACAAAATAATGTTTTTTCATATATTATTATCACTCACAATTCAATATATTATAGAATAATAGAAATATTTAATTGAAATTTTGAATATTAGTAGAAAATACTGTAATGTATTTATTTATTACTACAAATTATTTATTTTAATTTTAATCTTTTATTTATTAATGATAAATAAAACATATTTTAAACATATATTATAAATATTCTAATGAATGGATGTGTAAATAATTTCATAATAGAATGATATATTATTAAACTATAGAAAAAAGATTATGTGATTATCTATTATTAAATGTGTGTAATTGAATTAAAGCAATGCATACATTCCTATCTATTTACTTTGCTAACTCCCTTTAAAAGATTATAAATCTAAGTATACTGAAGATATCTCAAAAAATACAAAGTATTATTTATTATATATAATAAACACATTTAAATAGAAAAAAGAAGGAAACGTTAGATAATGTTTACATTTATAATGAATTGTTTATAATATGCAAAATATAACATCTTTGAAAAAACCTCCATACAAAATCCTATATATATAAATCTATGTAAACACAAATTGCTAAATATTGAAATTAATAAATTGAAATTTCAGTAAATATTAATCTTAATTCATATTAATTCAAAAAATATTATAATTTAAAACAAAAGTTCATTTAAACAATTAGAATGATTACTTTATTTTTAATTATTTTTAATAATAAATTACACGTGGTTTTATTTTATGAAATTGTAGGATAAAAGTTTATATGTAATTATTGTAATATTGTAATTATATATCAAATAAATAGATAATGCATAGGTTTCATTTTTAGTACAACCTAAATGTGGTTCACACGCATACAATGCTTGCTGTTTCAAAGTTTTTCTAAAGATTTTACATATGTATTGCAAAAAAATAATAAAAATAAAAAAAATGTTTTATTTGTTTGTATGCGTAACCAGTATTCGACACGACGAGCATCGTTATGGATCATGTGAACACCCTTACCTATAGGTGTATCTTTTGTTGTATTCATATTAAATTATTAATTGAAATAGTAATTTAACGAAATATATGCTAAACTTATCATATATATTAAATAATAACCAATTGTTTTCTTATGTAAACATATTCCCTGGCGTACATCGGATACTGAAAGTGATGATTAAGCAATTCAATATACATACATTAGTATATTGTAGACACACATCAACCAACATTTAAAAATACTTTCTTTTAATAAATACATTCATGAGATGAATTACTTAATCAATAAATGATTTATATATATATATATATATATATATATATATATATATATATATATATATATATGTATATATATATTAGGGTTATAAAAATGTGAGTCTTCGAATCTAAATCTCGAGTAATTCTGTAGTCTGAAATATTCTAATCCATTTAAAAATGATGAAAATGAGTCTCTACAGTTTATTTCGAGTCGAGTTAAGTATTTCAAATAAGACTCAAAATATTTTTATAAAACTGTACATAATACATATAAATAAAATCAATTAAATATATGTCATTATTTCATAGTGGAATTAAGCTTTATTTAAATAAATACTAAATTTAATATATAGCTTTATTTATTATTAATGTAATCATCAATCACATCATTTTTTAATGTATACTCTTAATTTAGGATATATAATGTTTGCTAATTTAAAGGATTGATTTGGATTTGAAGGATTCGAGGCCCTATATTTTAGGATTAGAATATTTTTGTTGGATTTGAAGCCTTGATTATTAAGATTTTATGGAAGCAGAACCTAGTATATATATATTGGGAAGGGACATTATTAGGTATATAAAATTGGTATACTATTAGATTATTTCTCTATGTATAATTGAATACATTTTAATTATAAACGATCATAGAATATTTAATAATTTATCATTACGAGAAACCGATTTAAATATTTGTAAAATTACATAATAGATATAATCGTGAAGATGACTCATGAGACATGAGTCATAGTGTTGATGTCTAACTGGAAAATGCATTCTCCATCGAATCACCTCACATTTAGTATCTTCATCGCGGTCGACCACCTCTAGACCTATGATTAGTTTATCCCAAGATTTACGATAGTCGATATCCACCTGGTGAATGTAGTCGCGGTTATTAATTAATGAAATAACTAATATAGATGGAAGTGAGACGATATAGTATATAATGATGGTATAAAGGGTGAAATGCTAAACACTAGGTTGAAATGCTGAATACAGTAAACTTCTGTAACTTGATATGCCGATTAGCATATATTCTATATACAACATGTCCTGGGATAAAAATTATATCTGTAAACTACAGGATTTGTATATAATGTGATGGTATATTTGTTATTTTATTTGGTGGAGTCCTTTCATCCCATCCAGGAACTTAGATGAAGTTTTCACTTATAACCATATATGGCTCTAATGTCCCTTCGAAGCCGCTCTCATGTTAAGGCACCAATGGTTTTAACGAGAGCTGATCATTTATTTATACACAATTATATAAGATCACTTCTAAATAATATTTTAAGACCCATTTTATAAAATTAATTAATGGTCCGGACGAGGGTCGAACCCGTGTCCTACTGCTTGTGTGTCTGACGCCTTAGCCACTGAGCCACACAGGCAGTTAAATCAATGGTACTTATATCTAAGATAACATATGTTAAATATGCAATATCTGAATTCTAGAGTTTTAGAAATTGTGACGCCACTCTATATAATTGGCTCTCTTTGTTAAATCCTTCAAACGATTACACAATCTTAATCTGTCATGTCTCTCTTCCTCTAACCACTAAATCATTCAACTTTTTATTTCTGTATTCGTTATTTTTGTCTCGTTTTATCTTCAAAGTAATATTATTATCTAACTTTGATCGGAAAATGCTATTGCATAAATTTATAAATATAATACACGTTGTTGTTTTATTATTATTCTCTCCCCTCACCAGTGAAAGCACCTAACTGAGCCTAACTTGAAAATTGAACCTATATAGATGGTTATAATCAATTTAGATAATATATATGCTGTTTATTTTTTCGTACAAAATTAAATTACACAATTTCTTGTAAGTGTTGTCTTTACTTAGAAAAATCTTACATATACAAAATATAAAAATCTGTCTTAAATAATAATTGATCTCCCCTACAATTATTTATTTTTTTTAAATTCATTTTTATTTCTTACTACTATTTTTGATGTTTTATTATATTGTAATACCATCAAACAATAATAATTTTAAAAATAATTTCAAGATGATATATAACTTGATATCCATATATATCGTAGTTTTTATATAAATATATGTTGAGCAATTTTAAAATACTAATGTATTTAAAAAATGAGGATTCAAAGATAGTAGAGTATTATTTTTGATTTGTCAACCATATTACGTCAAGCTTTAACCCTTTAAGGGCTTTTTAATAACCATAATGATTATTATATAATAGTTTATTGGAATGATATTTTATACGTTTAAACTTATATAAACACTATGCATACATGATAATTATATGGTTATAAATATATAATAAAATATTAAAATTTATAATGAATTAATCTACTAGTGAACTTAATTATGATGTAATTTATTAAAATATGCAAACAAAATGTTAATTTCGTTATATATTATATAGGACCAATTAAAATATCCCTAAGTCGCGAAGTTCACACTAACAAATTAGCGAGATATCGAGCTAGATGTTAATAGCAGTATATCAGTTATTTCAAATTATTCATTTTTAGAACAGTTATTAAATATTGGACAAGTTAAAGATGTCAGATTTGATAATAGTTAATTTATATATATATAAAATACATGTAACAGGCGTGCGTCGCAATTAAATTAGTAAATATATTATATAACATTTATTTATACTAGTGGAATGTTGCAGATACTTATAAAAATGAATAGTTAATAAATCAAAAATAGAACTGTATATATATCAAACATCATATATATATATATATATAAATAGATGACAGTGCCTATATGTATTGTGTGGAAGACATAGCAAATAACATCTACATACATAACTAAGAGAATACAACCCTTGTTTGAATAGAGGGTAACTTTACAATATCGTGCAAATTTCCAGAAATTTTAGAACATATTCTAAAAAACCGGACTGCTTTTAATATCCGATATAGGCCTATGTGTATATGCGTTCACACTGAAACTAACTGATAATGATATTCACTGATATCAGGCTATAATAAAGGGCACGATATAGAGCTACTTGTTTGTGTGTTAACGCAGCCTTATAGGTGAAATATTACAATATGTATACAATAAATAACATTATTTTCTTTAATTTATGAATTTAAAATTCATATCTATTATAAATTGTTATTATTTGTTAATTAGATATGATTAGTTAGTAATTATTTATAATTAATTACTTACGATAATATTAAACAATAATAAGTGATACAAGTAATCACTAAATCATACCTGAGCATTGAAGAAAGCTTCAGCTGGTAAATCTCTATATCTGCCAAACACTGTCAAGGTATCATAGGGTATTATTGATATTGATAATAATTCATAGAATTAATCATATATATATATAGTTATATAAATTAATAGGTAATAAATATTAAAGACATTTTAATTGTAATTTTAAAGATTATAATATTCCTATGTATTTAGTTAATTTATTTATTTATTTATATAAATGTACTACAATTAATGTAGTATAATACATTATTTACTATATATTATTACTGTTATGTTATTTTGGTAGAGTCCTTCATCCAATCCAGGAACTTAGATAAAGTTACTACTTACAAACAAATGGCTTTAATAAATCTAGAGCCAATAAATTCTTTTATATACAATTATATAAGATCACTTCTAAATATTATTGAAGACCTATTGTAATGTTTCGGGTGGTGTTTGAACCACTACTACACATAGTCTACTGTCTGACACTTTAGCCTGCTGAGCTACACAGACAGTTTATATATATACATCTCAGTAAGACATCAGACACACAAGCAGTAGGACGTGGGTTCGAGACTCGTACGGACCATTAAAATAAGTCTTAAATATTATTTAGAAGTGATCTTATATAATTGTGTATAAATAAATGATCGGCTCTCGTTAAAACCATGGATGCCTAAACACGAGAGCGGCTTCGAAGTGACATTAAAGCCATATAGTTATAAGTGAAAACTTCATCTAAGTTCCTGGATGGGATGAAAGAACTCCACCAAATAAAAATAACAATATATATTAATTATATAAAATATATTAAATTAAATTTTATACATCAGAAAATATAAATAATTTTCCAAGTAATATTGGTATTACCACAGTAGAAATAACTGAATACAATTAACCATTTGATATATAATACTAATAATATTTATAATATAGTTCAGGGAAAAAATTAAGCAATATGAAAAATTCAATATACAAATTATATGATGTATTATTATATTTTATAAATATATTATCTAAATAATCCATAAGATATACAAAGATAGAAATTCTACTAATTATCTTTATAATCATAACTTTTTTACTCTGAAAGAGATATTTTTAGTGGTATATTTAATTATATTACAGTAATTTCAATTTTATTTAAAATATTATTTATTTGTAAAATAAATGCATTCATATTTTTTAATTTTTATTTCTATAAATATTTTATTAAAAACATGAATTAATTTATAGATTCGGATCGAATTGAAAGATGTTTTAAAGAATTATTTATGTAGAAATTCCAAATAATATAATGTGTATTACATTATATTAGTATAATCATATTGAAATCATTAATTTGTATATGATTTTTTGCATTGATTTTTTTTGTATATCAAGTTCAAATATGTATTCCTGGACCATGATACATATTATAAAATCACTCAAGCGTAAAATAAATATTTCACAATATGCTTAAGCGGACTTGTATGATAAAAGTAAATAAAATAGAATACTGAAAAAAAAATGAATTTTTAATTGAAAATATAGCATTAAATATACAATTTGTTAGTAAATAACTAAATATTGAAGGGTATACTGCAGTGGTGAATGCATGTACAATGTACATGCATTGTACATAGAATCTCTATGTTTATATAAACTATGCAATGTATTGAAATAATTGTATTTGTACTATATAAAGGACATTTACAACTACAATGATCACATGATCTAATTTCAATAATATATAGTATATATCATATATAAAAATATACATTAATATGGAGATTAATTTTTACAGTAATATCTATAGAAATTGTATTTTACAAGTTATATTTATGAACATATTACTGGTTGATATATTTGTGTCTATGAAAACGTGTGAAATACATAGTGTAAAATAATTATTATTTCTATAAAACACATTGAAAATGTACTTTTAAAAAGTCAATATATAAAAATAATATTTATTTTATATAATTTATATATGTTTTATATTTATAATAGATGTGTACATAATATATAATATATGTGCTACATGTATATAGTTTATATAATAATAAATATATATATATATATATATATTAACAATAATTATGATAAATTAAAAAATAAATGATTAATTTTACAATGGGGTGTCATAAAATGTTATTTTTGTGGTATATCTAGAATTTGTGAATAACAATTTGTTGAGATACCAATACATAAAATAAATTATCCACTAATATTTTTCTAATTTTTGTTACCAAATTCTACATTTACCATAATAAACATTTCAGCTATAAAAGCTATTAGCCACATGTTAAAGCATATAAAGCACATGTTAAAGCACATAAAGCACATGTTAAAGCACATAAAGCACATGTTAAAGCATATAAAGCACATGTTAAAGCATATAAAGCACATGTTAAACATATAAAGCACATTTTAAAGCATATAAAGTACATAAAAAGTACATAAATCACACCCTGGTTGATAATATCGGATTGACAACATAAAATGGGCTGAGATTTAACCTAGGTGTATGGAAGTGATCGTATAGTCTAGTATCACGTTGACCAGTATCACATTGACCAGTATCAAATTAACCAGTGTCACATTGACCAGTATCACATTGACCAGTATCAAATTGACCAGTATCACGTTGACCAGTATCACATTGACCAGTATCACATTGACCAGTATCAAATTGACCAGTATTACATTGACCAGTATCACATTGACCAGTGTCACATTGACCAGTGTCACATTGACCAGTATCACATTGATTAGTATCACATTGACCAGTATCACATTGATTAGTATCACATTGACCAGTATCATATTGACCAGTATCACATTGACCAGTATCATATTGACCAGTATCACATTGACCAGTATCACATTGACCAGTATCAAATTGACAAGTATCACATTGACCAGTATCATATTGACCAGTATCACATTGACCAGTGTCACATTGACCAGTATCACATTGACCAGTATCAAATTGACCAGTATCACGTTGACCAGTATCACATTGACCAGTATCACATTGACCAGTATCAAATTGACCAGTATTACATTGACCAGTATCACATTGACCAGTGTCACATTGACCAGTGTCACATTGACCAGTATCACATTGATTAGTATCACATTGACCAGTATCATATTGACCAGTATCACATTGACCAGTATCATATTGACCAGTATCACATTGACCAGTATCACATTGACCAGTATCAAATTGACAAGTATCACATTGACCAGTATCATATTGACCAGTATCACATTGACCAGTGTCACATTGATTAGTATCAAATTGACCAGTATCAAATTGACCAGTATCACATTGACAAGTATCACATTGACCAGTATCACATTGACCAGTATCACATTGACCAGTGTCACATTGACCAGTGTCACATTAACCAGTATCACATTGATTAGTATCACATTGACCAGTATCACATTGACCAGTATCACATTGATTAGTATCACATTGACCAGTATCATATTGACCAGTATCACATTGACCAGTATCATATTGACCAGTATCACATTGACCAGTATCAAATTGACAAGTATCACATTGACCAGTATCATATTGACCAGTATCACATTGACCAGTGTCACATTGATTAGTATCACATTGACAGTATCACATTGACCAGTATCACATTGACCAGTATCACATTGACCAGTATCACATTGACCAGTGTCAAATTATACACAGCATTACAGCATTAGCAGTTATACACATCAGATAGTAATTGTACATATATTGATTTATTATACGAACATTTTATATATTTATATGTATTTAATGTTTTATATTACTAATTATTTATAAATAATAGATTAGATAATTAAACTCGAAGCTGGTAGAATGTCAGGCTAAGGCTAAGTCAGGCTAAGGCATCAAACACGTAAGTAGTAGGATACATGTTCGAACCCCATAGAATAATATTTAGAAAGCTAATATAAACTCCATTTATATCCAAGATTATTTTTATTTTATTTATAAAATTATTGTATAATTCCCAAAAATATATTCTATAAATGTATTAGGTTTAATAATTAGTTCATATTTTATAGTCATTTATTATATTAGTATTTAGGAATTTTTGAATATATATAACCATTAATAATAAACATATTCTTTTACATTTTTTATATAATACATATAATATATCTGATACATCTATTTTATACATAATATTAATTTGATTATTTCACCAATATTCCATTTTAAAAGTAATTATATATATATATATGTATATATTATAATACATTTTTCATAAACAAATTATATTTAAATATTATTAATGCAGTAAAATTATCTATTTGTTTATATTTCCAAGTAAACATTATTTATTTATATATATTTCTAGATATATTTAATGATAATTTTGTAATTTTGGACTCTGAGCTTTATTAAAAAGATAATAGAATGTATTTTAATTTAAATTATATCTAGTTATATATTCAATATCAAATGATATATATATATATATATATATATATATATATAGTGATATATATACACTTGATATAATTTAAATTAAAATACATTCTATTATCTTTTTAATAAAGCTCAGAGTCCAAAATTACAAAATTATCATTAAATATATCTAGAAATATATATAAATAAATAATGTTTACTTGGAAATATAAACAAATAGATAATTTTACTGCATTAATAATATTTAAATATAATTTGTTTATGAAAAATGTATTTTATAATATATACATATATATATATATAATTACTTTTAAAATGGAATATTGGTGAAATAATCAAATTAATATTATGTATAAAATAGATGTATCAGATATATTATATGTATTATATAAAAAATGTAAAAGAATATGTTTATTATTAATGGTTATATATATTCAAAATTCCTAAATACTAATATAATAAATGACTATAAAATATGAACTAATTATTAAACCTAATACATTTATAGTCAAATAAAACTAAACTGTTTATTCTTGTATACATGAGTTTATTATTTTTATAGAATATATTTTTGGGAATTATACAATAATTTTATAAATAAAATAAAAATAATCTTGGATATAAATTGAGTATAATACTGTAATATACTATTATTTACAAGTAATAATAATAGTAATATACTATTATAAAAAGTAACTATTGTAATAGATACATTATATATGTATACGTGATATACATGGCTATGACTTGTACTACACACATCAGCAAACCCTTGTATTCGTAAAGACCGCTATCTTCTTCCATGGGACGTCTCCAAACTTTCAGTTGGTCGCGGTCGATGATAGACTGCCAGGCGGGTAGTTCTTTACAGGTCAAGGGTTCACATGGATCCGATTCGACGATGCACAGGTCCTCTATTGCACTACGGGTCACGCGGGTAAAGAAACAACACATTATTATCAAGCTAGATCACATAGAATAGACTAAATAGAATACATTAATCGTATACTGAGATATCTTAAAGGGTATTCACACGATTCGTGAAAATGTTTGCAGTTTTGCCGTGTGAAACTTACCGTGAGATAGAAATAGTACATGTTATATTTCTTAAAACTGCAATTTATATACGCCATTACTTACTGATCACGTGTACAGCCACCGTTATATTAGATATGCTGTGAAGTGTTGATGTTAACTGTATGCCGTCTAGTTCATTAGGTCAAAAGTTCAACATAGTACGTTAATCATACTAGTCATACAAATCAATAACAATAAGCAAACATTAAATAGCCTATATGTGTAGTCGCTTATATTACCGATAATTAATACTGTATTTATCTAGAATGTATATGTGATATACATTCGAGATGTCTATCTCATAAGTGATACAAACATCTAAAAATAGGTTCTGATATACCTTTCAGAAATGAATTCTAACTGGATCTTTCATCTCAGATAATTCTACTAATGGATCATCTAGTGATAATAGGTAGCACATTGTAAGCAGGCTATGAATATTAATTATTAAAATGCTTGTGTTATATTTAAATTAAATAGCAATATTTTAGTGAATGTATAATAAAAAATGAAACATCAAGTGACCTTGAAGAGAAAAGGTTATAAATCTAGCATTCAGTTGTCTATCATTAGAGTATATAATACTGTATAATATACAATACCGTTATTATGTAAATTATTTTTTAATTTTATTACATTATAGATATAATTCTGCAATGAGAATATTTGTGAATCATTATTCAACATTATTTTAGAGTTATCGTAAAACTAAAATTTAAATATATATATATATATATGTATTCATAGAATCAAAATAATCCAAATATAGATAATTATACATGACAAATAATTATAAAAATAAAAATGGTCAGCTTATAATTGATATTATCCATGATATATATTTATTTTCTAAGAAAATCTAATTTAATATATTTATTATAATTATATTAAATAAATATGTAATCCCAATTATAGGTCATTTATATGAATATTTATAAGTTTAATATTGTTATTATTATCATTTTATAACTATTTGATTTATCTGAACTAAATAATTCATAACAACTTAATTTATAAGATACATATTTAACGTTTTATTATATTTTAAATTATATTAAAGTTAGCTAACTAATATAAAAATTTCTATTTCAGTTTTTATCAAAAATATATGAAATATTTATATAAATTCTCTATTATTATTTCTATATATCATATCAAATTGTATTATCTAAATCATAATATAAATGAATGAAAATCAAAAAGTTATTGTGATAATAACATTGATATTCCGATAAAGATGAAAAATAATAAATTTATCTATATGTATGTTATATAAATATTTTAAATATTATTTTAGAACAGTAAGGACTATTTTTATTCCACATTTTTTAAATCATTAATTATCACGAGAAAAATATCATAGGTTTAATTATTTTTCTTAAATACCTTATTAATTATTAAGGGGGTATCCCACTATTTCTGGCAACTTGACGGAAATATTGTAACTGTAAAACGATTGTCTATCAAGTTATCTACAATTGTAGTGCGATACCACCTTTAGTTTTCGGCAACTTAGCTGAAATATAGTAACTTTATAGGGGGTATCCCATTACAACTTGATAGAAAATGGTTTTATAATTATTACGACACCTTATGATACAGGTGTCGTAATATTATGCCATTTTCAACAACAAAATTAATAATTAAAAATTAAAATTATATTTTGACATTTAAGATAATAATGTAAAATAATTTATATCATCAAATTATATTTTAATTACATTTTTACCTAAATGATTTAATTTTTACGAAAAATAAAATATAATATTATATAAAATTAAATATAACATATTTATGTTAAATAAAAGGTAACATTTGTTATCTACTAGTTCCGAGTTGATATTCTCAACATTCATTATTTATATTTATTTTATGATTTAATAAAACCATATTCTAGTAAATCAGATTTGAATTTAAAATATATTATCAGATAGACATGAATCATCCAAGACGATTATTCTGATAGGTGTGAACTTGTGCAACTGTGAGGGTAGTTACTGTTGTTATCCACTTGTATATTACTCCCCTCTTATAAACACGCATAATGGACCATTCCATATTATTGTATATCTACCACATGCGTGATATTGTATACCAACGTGATATCAGCGCACGTACGCCTAGTGCCTGGTATCACGCACGCACATTCCAACCGTCTCGCATGATCGCCCACGTGCAGACGGCTGCCTATATATAGCGGACCGCCGCGATGTATAGGCAGTGCTAGAATCACCCAATAAACTATAGAAGCCTTGTCGCTCGTATCTATGCATATATAGGCATACGCCTTATACATATATATATATATATATATATGTATATAACATGGTGGCAGTTGTTTAAGTGATACTACACATCCTACCGCACCTAACACCCACTACCCTACCCTCAAACAATGTACCCCATATTCACCCAACCAACCTTCAACTGGACCGCACAGGACAGATACGAAGAAATATGTAAATTCAAGAGAACATGCACAATCTCTTTAAATGGCCCACTAGCAGACCTCACACCAATAAAACAAGCAAGCTATGTGCTGCTATGGCTAGGAGAGGAAGGCCAAGAAAAACAGCAGTACTGGCCCGACATCGTTAAAGACGCCTGCCCTATCGCGCACATCTGGACACAACTGTTCCTCTCTGTGGGCCCATCTGTAAGCCCACTCGTCCATAGACTACATCTACAGGAATCAAGACAACATACACACGAGCCGATATGTGATTTCATCACCCGTTGTCGTCGCCTTGTATCACGGTGCGCATACGCCAACAGCAACGATGCTCTACTAGACGCACTACTAAGAGGAGGTATATCAAGAGCTGCTCGCGATAAATTAATCAGTAGTAACATCACAACTATTGATCAAGCACTCTTGATATACCAGACCGACGAAGCCGTAAATAGACACCACGCCCCTCTCGAGCCCACAATACATACAGTGGCTAAGGCCCCTACGAAAGACACCAAGCCATGCATAAGCTGTGGGAGGCAACACGACACCTGCCCTGCACTCGGAGTCAAATGCAACAAATGCGTCGATTCAACCACTGGGCATCAATGTGCCGATCGACACGAAATATACACGCTATCGACACCATCCGAGATAGATGTGTGGACACTCGAGACGAGGTTTTCGCTAAATTAGTTATCAAACAATCTCATAATAGCACTATTATAATACGCGCAAAGGTAGATACAGGAGCCCAAGTAAATGTACTTCCCTCTACTATATACAAAACATTAGACTATGCGCCCTCCCTGACTAAGGCAACAACCGCCTTACTCGCATATGGTCAAAAACCTATCAAACTGCTTGGTATAACCAGGCTCAGCGTCCACCATTATAATATGAAATACGAACTAGATTTTTATGTAGTCGATACATTAGGACCAACTATTATTGGTTACCCCTCTTGTATTGCTATGTCACTCATTACAATGAACTGTGCTATATCGACAGTACTGAGCCCCTTGACAATAGATAACTTAGACAAACTTTTCCCGGATCTGTTCCAAGGAATTGGAATGTTTCCGGGAGAATTAACCATACATACTAATCCCGATATCCCCCCAGTAGTGCACGCAGCCAGACGCGTACCTGTGCATATACGCGACGAAGTGGCTACCGAGCTCCGATCAATGGTCGAGCAAGGTGTCATAACTCGCATATCCACACCTACTCGATGGGTATCAAGCTTAACCTATGTACGCAAAAGCTCTGGCAAAATCAGAATTTGCCTTGACCCTAAAGACCTGAATAAGGCAATCCTACGTCCCCATCACGTTTCGAAAACATTAGAAGAAGTTAATAACTTACTTAGTTGCGCAACAATATTTTCAAAATTAGACGCTAGATCTGGCTACTGGTCTGTCAAACTAGACCATCAGTCCAGTATCCTAACTACCTTCAACACCCATATGGGTCGATTTCGTTTTAAACGACTTCCATTTGGCCTCAATCTGGCACAAGATGTTTTCCAACACCATATGGACCTTATGCTAGAAAATTTAAAGGGCATTATAAACATAGCCGACGACATAATCGTTTATGGTAACAATACTATCACACACGATGAAAAGATGATGGCACTATTTCAACGCGCTCGCGTATATGGCCTAGTATTTAATAAACAAAAATGCATAATTTCATCTAGCGAAATACCCTTCTTCGGACTCCTATATTCTAAGTCAGGCACTAGACCAGACCCGGAAAGGACCGCAGCTATATCTAGAATACCACCACCCACTAATATTACTACATTGCGCAGCTTCCTCGGAATAGCAACGTATATGTCCCCATTCACTACTAACATGACCAACTTAATCTCCCCTATTCAAAATTTAACCCACAAAGATGTCATCTTTGAATGGACCCCTTCCCACCAAGTAGCCTTTGATAACATCAAAGCTGAATTATGCAGGCCTAAAACCCTCGCATATTTTAACACACAATTACATACAACAATCCAAGTTGACGCGTCCGGTATAGGACTCGGAGCAGTACTACTCCAAAACAACCGTCCCGTATGTTATGCGTCCCGCACCGTTACTAGTACTGAACGTCGATATGTAAACATAGAGAGGGAACTCCTCGCAGTCATTTTCGGCTGTGAGCGGTTCCACCATTATGTTTATGGATCCGAATTTACAGTTGAGAGTGACCATAAACCACTAGAAATGATCATTTTAAAACACATATCATCTGCTCCAGCCAGACTCCAACGCATGCTACTGAGACTGCAAACCTATAAATTATCGATAAAATACCGCCCCGGGAAGGATCTGATATTAGCAGATGCCTTTTCGAGGGATACAACGTTCGCACTTCCATCCCCAACGTACCATACTATCAATATGATCAATTTAACTCCCCAAACTGAAACACTACTGATACTGGCTAAAAACGATGACGACTTACACGCCCGACTAAATAATATAATACAAACTGGTTGGCCCAACGATAGACGACACCTCCCTAAAGACTTACACCCATACTGGCCCTATAGAGATGCATTAATTAGTAGTAATGGTTTAATATATAAAGGCCTCTCTGCCCTAGTGCCATACCTAAAATCATGTCTAAACTACACATAGCACACACCGGTGTAGAGAAAATGATGCTATTAGCCAAAGACGCAGTATATTGGCCAACCATGCGTAAAGACCTAACTAATTATGTAGATTTATGTACAGTATGTCAGGACTATGCTAGAAGCCCTTGGCGCCCTCCCCCAACCGACAGATTACTACCTACGAAGCCATGGGATACCATAGCCGCCGATTTGTTTCATCTTCACGGCAAGAACTATCTTTTAATCGTAGACTACTTTAGCAAATACCCTATTATCCATCACCTACCCAACAGTACATCTTGTGAGACTATTATCAACAAAATAAAAGACACACTATCCCTATTTGGTATACCAACTATATTGTTAACTGATAATGGTCCGCAATTCAGCGCACCACTATTTGCAACCTTTGCGTCTGAATGGGAGTTCAAACACATCACTTCCAGTCCCCATTATCCACAGTCTAATGGGTTCATTGAAAGACATGTGCAAACAGTTAAACAAATACTCCAGAAGACTATAGGTGACCCTCGCAAGGCTCTTCTATCATGTCGCAATACACCATTAGATACAAAATCACCGAGTCCAATACAGATACTATTCCACCAATCCACTGAAAACAATGATACTCAATACTGCAACCTACAAAGACGATTACAAACCCAACACCGACAACTAGCCCCCCACAGAAGGAAACAACAACCCACTATTCTCAAACCACAACAGCCCGTCATTATAAAAACACCAACAAACAATACATGGACCAGAGGAACTATATCACGAATACTAACAGACCCACACTCATATGAAGTTCTAGGACCAACAGGCCTCCTAAGACGAACACGACACCACATTCGCCCAATACCACCGGAGCCAACCCTACCAACTGTTACTGCTAACTATAATTTTATAACACCATCGACTAGTACACCCTCCATGCCCAACGTAAATGATCCCCAATCCACCGATACCTTACCTATTACCCCACGACGTAGTACGCGCATTAGAAATCCACCAAATAGATATTCACCTTAAACTAACCTATATATTGTATAGTTAATACCACCTCTTGCGAATATATACAAATCAACAATATTCCAGGTATACGACAACCTATGATTACAAGTTGCCCCGAAGGAGATCGAGACTGGTATATTCCCTAACTACATATGGATTCCGACAAGTAGGCTGAATGGCACAAGCGCCACAAGTAGGTTTCGTCGTCGGATCCGCCTTACCTCTCTAGCTCGAACGATCTCCATCGTTCTTCTCCAATCGGGAGAAGGAGGGATGTTATGTTATCCACTTGTATATTACTCCCCTCTTATAAACACGCATAATGGACCATTCCATATTATTTTATATCTACCACATGCGTGATATTGTATACCAACGTGATATCAGCGCACGTACGCCTAGTGCCTGGTATCACGCACGCACATTCCAACCGTCTCGCATGATCGCCCACGTGCAGACGGCTGCCTATATATAGCGGACCGCCGCGATGTATAGGCAGTGCTAGAATCACCCAATAAACTATAGAAGCCTTGTCGCTCGTATCTATGCATATATAGGCATACGCCTTATACATATATATATATATATATATATGTATATAACAGTTACTTATAGTAATCGATACATCGGTGAAATTAATGCTTACATATGCTATTTATAGTTTACTCTCATCTTATCAGTTATTCATATTATTATTGAAAATCAATATGTATGGTTACCAGACGTAAAAATGAAAACTGCAATATATTCTCAAAGTATATTTTTTTTGTTGATTTTAAACTAATTACTCAATAAGTTTATTTCATAATATATTTTATATATTTATTCAATACATTGTATTGGAAATAACAAATATTTATAGCTATGGTTTTATACATGGGGTGAGGTAAAACCTTTATTATATACAAATATAGATACTTTTTATTCCAAAAGAATCAAATACAAATAAAAATATTTATGTAGTTTTATTCAAATAAAAAATAAACACAACGAAATAATTCATGGATATATAAAATTAAAAAAACCTTATTTTGTCATTCAAAAATTTAACTATATTTAAATTTGTTATAAAACATTTGTTCTATGTAATTAGTAATTAAATATATTTGTGTATATTTGATCAAATACGTGAAATACAAATATATTTATGATTAATCATATAACAAATACAAATAAACTACATATGTATTTAACAATATATCGCTGTTTCATACATATAAGTTATATGATATAACATATATGTTTTATATTGTATTCAATATTTACTACAGCCAACTAGTACATTATTATACACAATATATTGCATATGTAGATTAACTGTAGACTACTGTAGTAGTAGTAGTAGACGACTACTACTACTAGTAGTATCATTTATTTAATCACTAAATCCAATTTTAAATAAATTGTTTGGAAGTCAGGTATAGGAACACTGTACGATGAGAATATGTAGACTTTAAGATATAAGTATACCACCATATACAAAAGGTAATATGTAATATAATAATATCGAGGCACGTGTATATATATAACTTAATTTTTAAGAATATTTTTAACTATTTACTTTATGAAATGTTTGTCTATTGAGTAATTAATTCAAAATAACAGAATTAAAATGAGTTCTATATTAGCATGATACAAACGTGCCATAACCTATATAAGTATGTACACGATGCTCATATTGTATTGGATTTACAGAACGGATCAAAATTATATTTTGAATGAAATTGAGATTTTTTAGAATTAGATATAAATATATAATACGTACCACATTGACATATTCACTTTCAAATTGAAAGTTTCAATATAAATAAATATATAAAAAATATTAATTTTAAATCCTTTACTATATTATAAAATAATTACTGTATTTCCCTGTAGAATAACTATACATACATAGGTAGGGGTAGTGTAAAATACATATTTTTATTTAAATACAATATCAAAATATATTTAATTATTGATTAAATAGAACAATCAATTTATAAAGAATTTAATTATAGTTATTCAATTTATGAATGTAAAAAATTAAGTTTTTTAACATTTATTTTTTATATAGGAAATATATTATGCTTATTAATTATAATTTATTTAATAGAAAATAATATATAAAAAAGGTGTATGGTGCGTGGTTTAAGCACTCTTTACAAACTAAGACTAGATAGAAATCCTTCAATACTGCGTTATCTAATCATGTAATTAATCTTTTACATTATTTTATAGTAACTATATCTACCCACATTTATGTATAAGCTAAACATATAATATATTACGCAATAATTTGTTTACTTGGTGTATTAATTATGTATTTTTTTGTGTTCATATTTTTATTTTGCACTTATATTTTTATTAAAATAATATATTCGTGCCTGACCAATTTAGGAACATTTTTATCACACGCAATAGATTTTGTTACAATAAGCGAGCGAAATCATTGAAATGAATTAAGAATTATATTTCTGTGATTAGGAGCAGTGATATAATATATCATTATTTTTTAATTCTAGTAGGTTCAACATATACTCGTAAGATTATCTTATGTAGTATATCTAAGATATACTACATATATATATATATATATATATATATATATATATTATATGTATATATATGCATATATGTATGCGTGTATACACAAATCTGAGTGGATGTTTATATGTGGTCAATATATTAGAATGGGTAATCTATATATACAACAAAGGATGTGTTATGTATAATTACCCTATAGGTTAATAGGAAAATAGCAATTGGATAAGCAATCAGAGGTATGTGTGGCTAGTAATTAATAACTATATATATATATATATATATGAATGTTATCGCGTATATGCTAATAAACGTATATAATATATACATAGTATTACATACAATACACGAATTAATGGTATACGTGTATATGCATATTAGTGAATTTTATGTATGTATTATGATTTTAATAAAATTAATTTTTAAAATGTAATGAATATTTAAGAATAAATAATTATATCTTTCGAACTCTGTTACACTATAACCAAAGATTTTGCAAAGCAAAGATATAACACTCCCTATGCATGCAACGTAATTTAGTAATATCCCCTGCCGCTGCTAGCAGTAGTATTGAAATCACTGAAATAGATTTAGGTTCGGCTCTGTTTGCATACAACAATGTTTTCATTGCTCTATTAAATTACATGCAATATAAATTAGCTTTTACTTACTAAATATATACTTTTAGCATTTAAAACTTACATATCATATTTGTTTGTTATGTATTAGTAATGAACACTTAGTTTCCATCATGTAAATAATATTTACTAAATATTAATTTAAAGCATATATTATTTAACATTTTAAAAGTGTATAGTTAAATACAAATTTACATTATAAACAACACATAGTTCCTAAAAGTAACCCGATATAGGTGGGGTATTTTGTATACAAATTCGAATTACACGATTTCGCGTAAGTATTATATCTTTCCTTCGGAAAATCTTTGCTATAACCATACTCAATTATAAGATAAATTATATGATATATAAAATTGATTTATAAATGTAATGAATATTTAAGAATAAATCATTATATCTTTCGAACTCTGTTACACTATAACTATACTCAATTATAAGATAAATTATATGTTATGTAACTTTAATTTAAACCAGGACAGGACGTCTGCTCGCTATCTCTGTAATGGTTACTTTTCTACTCCGAACTGGATACTTTTCAGTGGTATATTTAATTATATTTCATTGATTACAATATTTGAATACAACATAGCAGAGATATTGATTTATTTTTAAAATAAAATGCACTCTGTATTATTAATTTTATATTTCTATTTAAATATTTTATTAAAATTACGCATTTATTTATGTATACATTCTAAATAATATAATGGGATGGTACAGACAGTAGGCAAAAATTAAATAACTATAAATAGTAAAATTCACGAGTGCCGTACAAGGCGTTTATTTCGCTACCTTAGGGATATAATGCAGATAAAAAAAACAGAAGAATAAAACTAAACCAAATAAATAAAAGAACCCAAAAATATCAATCCGCAAATAGGATGGTACTCGTATTCTTGTGTATATATCATATATATATAAATACGAATGGTTTATACGTATATTTATCTAAAAGAATTATTCCATATATACATGTTTCTTATTCAGATTTTATTTTTGTGTGCACTAGAGCTTATAATGAATTCAAGCGAGGTACGCCTTGACCGTAACACGTGAACTTTTCTATTTATAGTTATTTAATGTTGGTCTACCGTCCGTATTCCCCATATAATTACTACATATTACGTTTTTTCATTAGTTTTTGTAAAAAATTCAAATGTGTTCTCCTGCACTATGATGCAATACGATATCAGTGATATCGGATATCACTCAATAGTAAAATAAAATGTTTACAAAATATGCATAATTATAGCAGTCCTGTCCTTGGTAAAACAATAATTATTATATTTATAAATTATAATAATTTATAATTATTATTATAATAATAATAATTATAATTTATTTTAATATCATATTAAATATGTTTACCATAATATTGAAGTAATGAAATAAGTAAATTATAAATAAAAACCTTTCAATTTCAGTAGTAGTAATTTTATTATGTTCCCAATCAAACATTAGTCCGCCTAGAATTAATCCGATAGGCTTTCTTTTATTTCTTGTTAAATAATTCTTTGCTCCTTCGAAAGGCGTCTTAAAACTATTTATTCCGTACCCAAGTCGATTATAAAATTGTAGTATTTGAACACTTCGACGTATACGTAATGCAACTATAGCGTTACATTGTCTAGTAAGAATTTGTGCAATTTCACTACAGCTTTTATTAGCTGATTGAAGACTAATTTGACATATAGAAGCAAATCTATGTTTTAAAAATCTTGAATATCTAAACGCCAAAGATGATTGTATATTACTATTAAAATTAAACTGATTCTGTTGACAGTTTGAGTTTTTCATCGAACAGAGTAATCTAATTAATGTTTTGCTTGACATCCTATATGTTATGTGACTACGTTAAGATAATATAAAGTGAATATTCATTGAAATAATTAATATAAATAATTTAAAAATTTAACAATATTTTAAGATAAGGTCAAACGCGGTTCGCAGGAAATAATAAATAGTTCAAATGGGGTTCATTCTTTGGTGATAATTATCAAAACTTTGGATTTGGATTTCATTAGTATCAAACACAGAGCTAGAGAGAAATTTCTCTCGAGATCTATCTCTATGGTAGCATAGCTTCCTTTAGCTAAAGGATGCCATGATCAATTTCTTATTCATTAGTATCAAATGGCTTTGTTATTATTAAGTATTGAGCATAGATATTGATATACCAATTGTAAGGTCCTATTTATTTATAATGAATATATTTTTATTTATATATTACCAGGGAGATTACTCCCTGATATTACTCTTTTTTTACATTATAATAATCACTATTATACTGATTATAATTTGTAAAATAATTACCATAGATTACCTATTAGATATAAATAAGATCTCCTATAACCGAGGTTATAGGAGGTATTGATATAAACCGCAATTTCTATGATATATCATAATTATTATTACATTATAGCAAATACTTTATTATAGTTCATTCAATTTATATTGACTATCAAACTATTATAATAGTGTATAGGTAATATCAATCTTTTTTAGGAACCCTGAAAATACAACTAATATTAGATATATTAAAATACAACATCCTAGGTTTGTATAATTAAATAACTTCAAATCGAAAAATGTACAGTTATATTACCTATGTTCATAATTTGCTTCCGAGTTACTCTTATCAGAAGCTATTTATCAACTATGCAATACAAGTAATTATATATGTTAATGAATATAAATAACAAATATATTTGTTAATTGTTTATATATACGAATCGAATCTTTTACAATTTGAACCCGAAGTGAAGCTTTCCAAATAATAATAAACCGAATAGGAATTGAATAATCTGTGGAACGAATTCGAATAATTTGTATTTATTTATTAAGTTATATTAAAAATTAAATTGTTACATATTAAATTGTAGTTATGAATTTTAAATCGTGTTAAGTATTTTATAAATTAATTATAAATATCTTAGCGTATAACTATTAATTTAAGATACGCCTCTTAAAATTGTCTCGATTCCTGTTGAAACAAGATAGAGTTGATTTTAATTATTCTACTCTGAAATTGTGGAGAAAGAAGAAAACAATATATCCAATTCTACATAAAATTACTTTCACATATCTGATAGCAAAAGCAACATCAGTAACCAATGAAAGAATATTTTCAACTTCTTGAAATATATTGTCAAAAAAGCGTAATAGATTATCTGATAATAATGTAGATAAGTTAATATTTTTAACATAAAATAAATGTTTTTTTCTTAATATTTTTTTTGATCGGCACACAACATCATATCATTCAGTATAGCGGCACCTATCAGGTGGAACAGGCTCGATATTGATTTAATATCTTGTGAATCAACATCATCATTCAAGACATTATTAAAAACTCATTTATTTATATTTGCCTATTATTTGTATTTTTTAAAATTTTAATTCATGCACCTACAAAAACTAAATTATTTACCTACCGCCCTTTTTCCCCTGGTTATTTCACGTACTTTTCATCTTCAAGAATAGTGTTCGCAAATTTGAGAAGAAATTTCTAAAAATCCTTCTACTAAATAAAATTAGTTCTATCACTATAGCTACAGCTAGAAAAATTACAAATCTACTATATCTTATTAAAAATCCATTTATTATAACAAAAAGGTATCATTGATCTTCTCTAATCCTCAACAATTATTTAAAATGGGAAATAAAATGATCTCTCCTCCAGATGAAAAAATCCTCTCCATTTTACTGAACTCGTCAAATTTCCAACTATGCTCTATTTTTAATAATATTATTTGAAAATAAATTTGCAAGCATTAATAATATTTTTTGCACGTCTACTCCATCCATACTCAATCCTACTATCTCTATTACCCATATTATTGACTCATTAAGTATATTCACTATCCCTTCACTGTACAGTGTACACGGTATACATATATGCAGTAAATAACCTACTAATGAAAGCTCAATGTACCTCCCCCACTGATCACCTACCTATTTCATGATATCACAAACTTTCACCCTTATTTTTTCCTATTTTCTTGGGTATTATTGCGAACATACTACACTCTGGCAAGGTTTCACCCTTCCTCAATAATGGTATAATCTCTCCTATTCTAAAAAACAAATCCTTGACCCAAACTCCTTTAGCCATTATCGCCATATATCCCACCTACTCTTATTAAGTAAAATATTAGAAAGAATTGTCTCCAAATAACTTATCACCCATATAAATAAAAATAATCTTGTCGACCCGTTTAAAAACGATTTTCGTAAGGGTCATTCGACCGAAACAGCTCTCCTCCGTATTACTGACACAATGTTATATACCTTAAATAGCAATATGTATTGCCAGCTAATCCTACTTTATCCTACTTAATCTCTCATCTGCTTTTGACACTCTGGACCATAACATATTAATCTCGCGGATTACTATGATGGGTATATCTGGCTTAGCATTATAATGGTTTATATCTTATCTAACACACCGCGATATATCTATTATGATTGAATCGCCTATTTCTCCGCTTAACCACGGTATTCCCCAGGGATCCGTTGTGGGTCCATCCCTCTTTTCTATTTATATCCGCCCCATTTCTGATCTAATTAAGAACTTTCCAAATATACACTACCATATTTTTGCTGATGATATTCAACTGATTTCAACCTTTTTCCCTATAAAATCTCATAATACCATAAACTCTGAATTAATCGAGTGTTCTAACTACATAATATTATATCTCCTCTCCAATACACTACTAATTAATTCCTATAATACTACTGTACATATCTACTTCTGATAATACCTTTCCAAACTTTACTAAACAACATGCTTATTTCTCCTTCCCATTCATCCAAAAACCTAGGATTAGTATTTGATAACAAGTTATCATCTAAGATCTAATCACATATCATCCATTACAAAATCCTCCAACTTTCATCTCTTCAGAATTAAAAAATACGGACCTCACTTTCCAGAAACCTTACGAAAACTCTAATAAATGCTCTTGTACTTTCCGGAGTTGACTACTATTCTTCCCTACTATATCTGCTAAAGCTACTGCTCCACTAAATCGGATTACCCATTCTTCAATACCTACTACTTACTTCATAACACGACTGGTTCACTCTACTACAACATCTCATCTATCATGTAACATAACTTAACAGCTACACTTCTCCCTCAGGTGTAAATTACGTGTGCTAAATATAATCCATAAATCAATATATTCTTTCAACCCTAGTTATATCTCTGATCTAATTAAAAAACGAAAAATAATACCTTATTTTCGTTAACAAAATGTTCCTATCCTTATCTCCCGGTATTCTAATAAAAATGTTCCTAAATTCTAGAGATTTTAAATATTCCGGCCCACCATATGGAATCCCCTCCATCCTACCATTCGTTCTATTAGATCCCACAATATTTATAAATCTTACTTCTTCTTTTCTCTATACCTCTAATCATTAAATCATCTAACTTATTATAATGTTCTCGTGTTATCTACAACGTATTATTATTATAACATTGTTATCGTATTAGTATTATCTTATTATTTTCTTCCCGTACAAGGGAAGGGGTGAAATGACCCTGTTTTAGTTCTTAGTAAACCGTATATCATCATATATTTTATTTGTATCTCATATTACCATATTATTATAAACAATTTTGTTAATTATCATTTAAAAAGTATATAAACACAAATAAATAATAATAATAATAATTAGTGCTTATTTCAATAATAATAACTTAATCTTTAAATTATTTAATACATGTATTATGTAACGAAGAGTAAAATAGAGAAATAGAATATAAAACGAATAGTATAATTTTAAACTATTTGAATATGATATTAAATGTGTTACAATAAATTGTATATATATATATATTAAATCTAGTATATTTTCTTTGTTAAAACAAATTGTTGTTAAAGAATTTTTACCAAAAATATGGGGGGGGGGGCTAACTATTTGTTGCCCCCCCTCCATGACATATGATAATATTTATGAGAGATACTTGTTATCTGGCGATATTCAAAAAGAAATTATTCAACTATATAAAACTGAATTATTAAATATTTTATTGAAAGATATTAAGAGGACTTTCTCAATTCAATGTGATGAAATTATACTAGAAAGTGAGCGGGATATTTAAGAGGTTCGTTATTTTACATAAAAACTATAAGTTGAATAAATATGCATAGGAATATGCAATATGACTGAGGCTACAACTTGGGAAAATATAGAAAATTTAATGTTATCTGAACTTGAATATCTTAACTTGCCTATTTCTAAATTAAGAGGACATTCATACGACGGTGCAGCTAATATGTCTGATAAATGTAATAGTGTAAAGACTATAATAGTGACCAGACAGCCACTATATTTTTATACACACTGTGCAGCTCATTGGACAAATTTAATAGCATATTCATTAGATAACAATATAAATATAAGAAAAGCCTTGATAGTGGTTCATGATTTGGGATTATTATATGAACAAACTATCAAATTCCGGAATGTATAAAATACTAATATTAACAAAGCAAAGACATTGAAACCAATATCCCCAACAATATGGACTGCGAAAATCATGTATTAAAACAATAATATATCAATATAGTGGTATAATCTATGCACTGAAAGAATATAAAGAATTAGATTATATTACCAATGACCAAAAATATATTTAAAATATATTATTAAAAAATATGAATAAGTAAAATATTTTTTCTATGAATACTTCAATTTCGATATTTGAAATCTTGGATTTACTTACTTACTTAGTCCCTTGACCGGTTGATCGTATAACTATAGGGGTAATGTGAATCGCTGAATATAAGTTCTTCTCCATCCGTCACGGTTCCGTGTAGCCTCTAGTAGTTGTGTCAGATCCATTTCTTACCCCGCCCATTCTACTATGTTATCCATCCAGTTTTTCTAGGTCGTCCTCTACTTCTTTCACCAAAAACGCAACCTTGTATTACAGTTTTATTCAGACTATCATGACGCATCGTGCGAACAAAATATGGTATTTTCATTTTCTTTACTGTTGATAGGAGATGCTTAACTTGACATATGCAGTCAACAATTCTTTGGTATACATAATCATTTGTTTTTATTTCTCTGTAGGTAATTCACAGGATTCTTCTAGAGGCTTTTGATCAAATGAGGTAATTCTTCTTTACAGTCTTTCTGTTAATTTCCACGTTTCGCAGCCATAAAGTAGTATAGAAAATGTTAGTGATTTGTACAGTAGTATTTTGGTCTGTAGTGGTATGTTTCGACTCTCCCATATAGTGATTAAGCGAACTAACGCAGAGGTTGCTGTCGCCATTCTTATATTTATCTTTGTTTCACTTTTTTCATCTTTCATCTATATTGAAGTATATACTAATAAGTAATGAGATATCTCATTACTTTCCATAATCCTTCGTGCCAGACTCGATCAAATGCCTTTTTTAAGTCAACAAAGTTATGGTATGATTTTCTTCCATGTTCAATATGCTTCTCTGCCATAATTCTGCAGTTTAATATATGTTCGATTGTGCTTCTTTTCTTTCTGAAATCTGCTTTCTATTCCGCTAGGATATTTTCTGCTATTGGATTGAGTTGATTTAAATTAATTCTCATCGTGATCTTGCTTGGGTGTGATATCAGGCTAATATTTGTATAACTGTTGCACTTTCTTAGGTCACCTTTCTTAGGTATTGGAATAATTAACGATTGTGCCCATAGATAGGGCCATTATTTCTTATCCCATATTTTCTGGCATATTAAAGTCATTGTTATTACCATTTGTGAACCGCCGTTTATAATGATCTCACTTGGGATGTTATCTATACCTGTTGATTTTACTTTTTTCAGACTTCATATTACATGTTACACTGCTGATTTTAAAATCGGCAAGTTCTCTCGAATACACTTCGATCATCATTAAGTATATTTTCATCTGTCTTTATTGGATATATCCTATATTTATAGAGTTCATTGCAATACTCAGTCCATCTTTTGACTATTTCTTAGTCCTCTGTTAAAATATTACCATCCCTACTTTCCACGAAAGCTAGGATATGATAATGAAATATTTCATGATACCAACAAATACTATTGAAGGTAACATTTATAAAAATATACTTTAAAGCATACATGATTATAATTATATATAATAATACTAATTATCAATAATAAGTAAACATAAATAATCAGATAATACAGTAAAGATTATTGTAATTAAATTGAATAATAATATAAATAATTTGCACACATTCATTGAAGAGATAGAAACAAAAGTATTATATATTTTATATATAATATTTTTTATTTTGATTCAAGGTTTATAAACTAATTTTATAAACATTTTATATAAAACATGTTATATAATACAAAATAGCTTATAATAAATGTTTATAATAAATTATTATCATAATTTATTTTAATTTTAAATATATCTAATTTAATTTAAGTATATCTAATTCAGAGAATAATAATAATAAATAATATATAAATTATTATAAATATGTATGAGATGAATAGTAATGAAAATTCAAAAGACTATGTATCTTATCTAGATAAAATAATATAACATTATTAATGTTATGTTAATTTAAGAATGTGGTTAGATATGAATTAATATGTTAATATATTAGGTATCATTAATATTTACAGAATAAAATATAATGAGTTGTTTGATTCTATAATGATGACAATTAAAACCAAATGTAATACTAATGAAACATCATTTATACATTAGTATACAAAGAGAATAAAGGAATCATTATTTAAAAATAATATAATTTATGAAAAATAGGTTATTTTTTAGATTAATCTTATCAATCCTATTAATTTGCTACACTAAACAGATGTAAATAAAAAATGTATGAAGAATTATCGTTTGAAAGATTAAAGATCGAATTACCTATGTTAAAATCAATCAATAAGTTCAATACCATCTGACGAGGCAAACATATACATAATGGAACAATCTCCTGAAATTCAAAAAATGTTCCCGGTATAATATAATTGATCCCACTCTTATTGGTTTACCCATCAAGTTCTTTGTCATGTTAGGGTGGATTTAGTAATCTACGAAAACGTGGTTATGGTCTATGTCAGAAAGTAGATTAAATGCATTAGTATTGGCAAATATCCACAAAGAAACAATTCACACAATTGAGATGGATATGTTTATAAATAAAAATAATTGGAGAAAATCTATATTTATATAATAATAAATTGTATAATGTTTTATATTTATTTTCTAATATAATATATTACTTATATATTGTTATACAAATTAAATATTATTAATTACATATTAGCATAGACCAAAGAGGTATCCTATATTAATAAGATATTTAATAAGAATATTTAATTAGTAATTATATTAATAAATAATAGGATATATAATATAAAATATAAATAAATAGCCCCCCCATACACAATATCATTCCGGCACCCCTATATATTGGTATAGATATACCTATAAATATTCGGTCAATATCGAAAATTATATGTTCCGTATAAATATTATTTGGATATATTAAAAGTGAAATCATAACAATTTTACAGAATTGTTCAAAGCCAAAAGTAAATCGATCCAGTCATTGTTATTTACATGTAAAATATCAATACGGTGAAAATGTCTTATTTTGAAAATATATTTGTTTAAATATAATCAGATATCCCTGATATAATCCCTATACCTATTATGATATCAACAGTATATAAGATAATTAGATTACTTACCCTATAAATTATTAATAGTAAATATAACTTATAATAATATATGTGTATCCATCTCGTGGTTGATATTGGAACTATATTAACATAATTACATATATTAGATAGGGTGTGAACCATTTTTGCTTCTCAAAATATTTGTTTACTTAAGGAATATAAAAATAAAATAAAACTATTAAATATATTATAGCATCACTTCATATATGTATACAGTAAATCTGTTAAATTTGTAAGTCAATATCATTAAATATTTTTTCCAATAGGACAAATATATTATTTCATTTAATTAAGATTAAAATACATTAAATATGACTGCTTGTTATATATATATATACAGTCAACTTCGGTAAGTCGGACTTCTCGATAAGTCGGACACATTTAGTTGGTTTGGTTGGATTTGTATCTAGTTCCATATTAAATTAATCGGATAAGTCGGATAAGTTAGATTGGATAAGTCGGACTTTTCTAAAAGTCGGACACATATTATAGTCATTTTTATTATTTGTATACTGGATAAGTCGGAATTTTTATAAATTGTCAGAAATATTTACTTTAAATAATGAATATTATAATGTTAGTAAGTAATATAATTGAATACAACAGTTTATGTTGCAGATTATTGCATACTTCCATATTTCGGTAACCATTTAACTCGCGCTGCGCATTTCATGTCTTATTTGCATGATATTCTTAATCTCGGATAAGTCGGACATCTCGCTAAGTCGGATACTTTTCCCGGTCCCTTGCGAGTCCGACTTATCGGTAGTTGACTGTATATATATATATTCGTGTGTAATAATATACAATTATAATAACAATAATAATCAGAGTTAGCTGTAGACCTAGATCAATGAAAAAGAAAAACATTGTCTAGTTATTCACCTAGGTTCTTATAAAAGTATTCTGAAAAATAAAATGTCACATTATAATTATAAATATAAAGTAAGTTAATTTAAAAACTATTAATTACATTATTAAATTAATAAATGCAAGTGGAAATAATAATATAATAATAATCAAACAAATATTAATTTAAATAATTATAATTAAAAATAATAAAACGAATAATAAAAATAATAATATTAAACAAACTAAGTAGTAAATAGAGAAAATGGATCAACTAATGAAATACGGAGAAATCTGGCTTTATAGAATATAAACTGTCATATATACATACCATTATAAGGGTTCAGAAAGTCATATAGGATTACTCTTTCACCAGAAGATATTCTCCCCAGATATCATTCTCCACCATATATACATACTACCTACATTATATTATTACTATTAGTAATACTTAAATCAGACTGATAAAGTATTTTATTATTTATATAGTATCCAAACATAGAATATTAGAATCCTATTTATATTTGTATGCATTTTATTATTCTTGACATATAACTCAAAATGATGAGTATAAATATATAATATGTCCTAGCTCATATCGTTATAGGTATACTTGTATAGATGTACTTAAAGAAAAGTAAATTAAAAACAATAATCAGTAAATATTTGTTTTTCACAAATTTATCAAATTATTAGGTTATGTTGTTCTTATATATTTTCTATATTGAATCTATATTCGCCGTTTTGTCGTTTATTCAGTAAAATATAGGTTTGTTATATTTTTTGTATGCCATAACTCTGATCGGTTTGATTATAGGGTAATTGCTAGATATTTTCGAATTAGACGTATTATGAGATATAGTAGCAGTATTAATAGATAAAAGTCATTGTGTAGTGAGAACCTTTTATAGATGCATTGCAGTTATTATGTTTAAATCAATCATATATATCATAGAAGTTTATTTGGTAGTAGGATTGGATAGGCATATTAAGATGTATAGAAGTAGAGATACGTGGAGGATAACACGAGATTGTACCAACGATAAGGGATGAGTCATTATTCGAGTAGTTGTAGGAATGGTAGATGGCGGTAAGACGACTAATTTGAGCTTTGAAGATAGTGATACGAAATTATTGGATGTCACATTAGTTGCATAATATGGGAATTATATGTAGTGGTAGAAATATAATGTGGGCAAGAAATAAGAGGATGAAGGCTGGTGGAGGGTGTTTAAATACACATCCATGATTTATAAATATTATAAATCTATATAATAATAATAATAATAATAGAAATGTTTATTGACTCAGTTGAAAACGATGGATATTATAAATGATATAATCCGATGTATTGTAAAATTATAGAATTACATACTTTAGAAAGATATTAATGTACATACATGTAGTTAAATTAAATTAAAAGATATACGATTTAATATTTCCCTACCCGGAGATTTCTTGTGCGAGTGGCGCCCTAGGTAGTTTCACCTACCTTTCCTCGATATCAATGATGCTACAAGTGACCATTAAAGACAACATCATGCTGCATTGACTCTTTCCCATGTATTCAATCGGTGAACTTGGTGCTATCTGGACTATGAGTCATAGACTATGAGTCATCTACTATGAGTCATAGACTATGAGTCATATACTATTAGTCATAGATTATGAGCCATATACTACGAGTCATAGACTATGAGTCATATACTATGAGTCATAGATTATGAGTCATAGACTATGAGTCATAGACTATGATTCATATACTATGATTCATATACTATGAGTCATAGACTATTAGTCATAGACTATGACTACTAAAAATTACCGTCAACAGAACACACTACAGTGAATTTAACATGTGTGGATAATATCGACGAAATCCTGTGTGTTTACTATTGTATACTATTATTCTGATTATTATGCCTACTTACTTTTCCACGTGTCAATTATTGCAATCAATCCCCCCTGCCTACGATAACAACAATTATACTAAGGACATGATTACACTAAGGACATGGTTACAATAAGGACATCATTACACTAAGGACATGATTACACTAAGGACATGCTTACACGAAGGACACGATTACACTAAGGACATGATTACACTAAGGACATGGTTACACTAAGGACACCATTACACTAAGGACATGATTACATTAAGGACACGATTACACTAAGGACATGATTACACTAAGGAAACCATTAGAATAAGGACATGATTACAATAAGGACATGCTTACACGAAGGACACGATTACACTAAGGACATGATTACAATAAGGACATGGTTACAATAAGGACACCATTACACTAAGGACATGATTACACTAAGGACATGCTTACACGAAGGACACGATTACACTAAGGACATTATTACACTAAGGACATGCTTACACGAAGGACACCATTACACTAAGGACACGATTACACTAAGGACATGATTACACTAAGGACATGATTACACTTCATCGTCGTGTTGTGATAATTCGGATGCGAATCGCAAACAAATCTACACAGGTGCCTAAAATAGCTGTTCTCGGCTATATTACAATTATACTCATCGATAAAACCCATTGTTTTAGATAACGAAATTACTATTCGGAATCGCACCCAAATAAACAATCATAATAACATATATATAATATATATTATATATATAAATTGTTATTGTATTGTTATTGTTATTTTGGTGGAGTCCTTTCATCACATCCAGGAACTTAGATACAGTTTTCACTTATAACCACATGGCTCTAATATCCCTTCGAAGCCATATATATATATATATATATATATATATATATATATATATGATATACAAGACAGGTATAGGTACTAATTATAGATAACATTTAAATTATAATAATTAACACTAGTATTCTAGTAGGATATATCCTAATTTAAAATTGATAATATTTAATAGTTATGATTATATTAAAGCCTATATGCTTACATATATACTATAGGCTTAGGTATATATATACTATATATATCATATATTAAATAGTATACTTTATATTTAAAATACTATGCAAGAGTTAACTGTTCTACGAAGAGACACTCGTCAAGAGTATAGACTTATATTGTCTAATTATAGAAACATTAATGGTATTTAAAATAAAAATGTTCGGGTGATAATATAATAAAATAAAATATGATAACATAAAACGAATAACTCAATTTATACTATATATATCTTTATTATCTTAATAGCACTTGAACATATATGTTATACCTATAGGTTGCAACGGTATTACCAATAAAACTACTTCTTAACAGCGAATAAATACCGCGGTGATAAATCATCACATTAAGAACCCGAGTATGATAATAAATAGAAGTTGTCACGTGGTAGTACCTGGTAATCACGTGATGACAATTTATATTTATAAGACATCTGCAGATGAGGTCTCCTACATATTCACATCGCTGCCTCGACGAAAGGTACCCCATTCTATAGAATATATAATCATATATATATATATATATATATATATATATATATATCTATAGATATATATAGTATACTATATAATTATGAATAAATACATAGTAACATAATTATTCTTTTATTTTCACCATATAGAAATAATAATGATATCACTACGACATATCCTACTAATCACAAACCTAACACTTACACACACACACCCGCACACAAAACTATACACACCCGCACACACTCTTCAGTAACCGCACACGATGGGAGAGTTCAGTCGATCCACGCTGAAGATAACTATAGGGCTGCTGGTAGTGGTGTCTCTGACGCTAGGGGGAGTTATAGTGTGGAGATTTCTACACCATCACGGCTCCACCATAGGACTTAAACCCACACTACCAAGTTAGCGTTCACACGGCACACGTACAATGTATCACTGCATTGCTGTGCGCAACTTAAAATAGAACATGTTCTATTATTGCAGTACGTATACGTAAAATAAAGTTTCGCACGGCTAGCACGATATGGATGGTGTGAGCGATCATCTAAGTAAACACTTCCAGCGAATTAATACATAGTTATAATACATTATAATAATAATTCACTAACCTATTGTAACGATTGCGTACTAGTTGTACGATAGTGTGTATGCTATTGTTGGCGGTGTGAAATAAAGCCGAACAACCCATGTTCGCATGTAATATTTCTGTTAGCGCAGGCGATATTGTCTATTCCTAGGCACAATATGTTCTTATCACTATCGTATGATACTTTTATGAATGTTGGTAGACCAAATTGAAGTAGGTGTAACACATGTTATTAAATATAGAATATAATTCTACGAGTACAATTTACGATAATATTTACGTGCATATTTACGTTAATTTATATTGAAAATAATATCAATGAATATTTAAATATAAATAAATTAATTATTGACTAAATCATTGAATTACTATAGTGGAATGCATGCCTATATTACTGGATAGCACGCGGTGCAGTGTTAAGCTACGTGATACGTACGATCTCTCACTATCGTACGCACTCACGTGTGCGTTTCTTTTATAACCGCACCACCCGCACCTCGCACACAGCTACCACAACTCTGGCCCCCAACGCTAGTCACGTGCTGATGGGTAACGATGGTAAACCTTTCCCGTATCACATGATCAGACTTATCGATCACGTGGTTCCGGTGCACTACGACCTGGATATGATGACCAATATAGACGATTTCGAATTCACCGGAAAGGTCAGTTTAACTACATCATTACGTTTATTGCAAGTAATGCATCACATATTTCATTTAGTGATTCGTTCACTAAATAGATTTTGTAAATGTAAGAGGTAGAAAATGTACACATGTTTTAAAATATAATATACTATAATTATATAATATAATTAGAGATAACTTTCCTGTTTTATTTATTTCACTGTGATAGGATCACCTACTCATTGATTCTAATTTCATTATTTAAATTGTGTTAATAATTTGTATTTTGTTGAACATGCGCTGCATAATTATAGATATGCTTTTGTTTAAATACCATGACATGTTGAAGTAGATTTAATTATCTTTATATTAATAAACATTTGAATATAATTCATACAATAGCAACATAATGTTATTAGTTGTAAATTACAACTTGTAATATAGGTAGGTTCTACTATGTTCTAACGTCTAATTCTTAGAGATCATATATTCTAATGCTAATACTATATTATAAATTAAGTTTAATCTATATATAGTAAAAAAAAGTATAGAATATGAATCAGCGCATGGACACCTAATGACAAACATGATCTATTGTTATGATTTCAGTAGTTACTCAATACTTACGTAACAGTAGTGGTGCACATGCGCAGGATATTCGTGAACATTCCATGAAGTGTAATACTTCATTAGATCATATATTCTCATTTGGTTCTTTGTAAATGTAATCAACATGTTATGTAAAAGTCACTGTACGACGTTCACTGAAGTATACTGAAAGGTGTTCGTGTTCATTGGTCATTTGTTATCGTGGAGTGTATTGTTAGCTGACGTCATTAGTAATGACTCATTACTCTTCAAACATATAGATATGTATACATATATATATATATATATATATATATATATATATATATATATATATATATATATGTATACATATATACACGTAACAGTTAAATATATATAACTGTTAGTCTATATTATATTATAATACTAGTAAATAATAATATTACGTCTAAACTTGAATGATGGTAAGTAAAGGGTGGGTAAGGGGTAGATAAGGGGTACCTACAAGCAGGCACTACCTATTTATATATGCTCGGTGACTACGAGAAATGTAGTATGTACCTATACGTACCTATACGTACAGTCTATTTATATCTACTTTAGTTGAATAAATTATAACAAGTTATATAATGTTATAGATGTTAGACAATGTTATAGCGTTAATAAATATCTTCATTTATATTATTATTATTAACTGATCTTGTTTTTATATTTTCGTATTCAATAAGATGCTCTTATATTAAAAAAAAAACTAAATATTAATTTATTAGGTAATACAAAATAACCGATGATATTCTAATAAATTCTACATGAACTTTAAATTCAACAGCTTACATCCTTTGTATAACTGTAATAAATCATGATCTACTGCAGCATATGCTTGCACGCAGCACTCAATACAAATTTAAGTCAACACTGTAGTAAACATTTAATGCTAGTTTAAATGTTATATTATTATTATATATATACATGGGATATTATACACATAATTAAGCTTTTGTGTTAAATAATCATACATACATTTATGTTACCTATAACGACAGGTAACAATAGAATTAAACATCATCGAAGCGCTACACTTCACTGTGCTGCATGTTAAAGAGCTAACATACAAGAAGCCTACACTTAAAGATGAAAGTGGCCAAGATATCAAGGTTAGACATATTAACTTCAATGTATATATATATATATATGTTCATAATATTAAAAGTTATAATGGAAGAAACATTAGTTAATCTTGGTTATTTAATAGAAAACGGAATTCTTAAATGATAAATATATACTTATGTGGTGATTATAATATAGAATTTTTAATTTATTAATAATATAAACATAAATAATCATAATACCTACAAATAAATGAGCTTAAAAGTACTAAAAGAAAATATAACGAAAATAATTTAAAAAAATATAACGACAATAATTAAATTGCCATTCAATCAACATGGTCAACTTTAGATTATGTAATAAAACTATTACTATAACCCTTTAACATAATCTATCTAAAATATATTTATTTTATAATAATGTGGGTAGCAGACTAAGTCGTTAGACACACACACACGCGCGGGTAGTATGGCGTGGTTCAACACAGGTCCGCCATTACAATAGATCTTAAAGTTATCTTATATAATTGTGTATAGACAATGTTCGGCTCTCGTTAACATCATGGACACCTTAACACGAGAGCGGTTTCGAAGGGACGTTAGTGTAATTTCGTTATAAGTAAAAAAATCATCTAAGTTCCTATATACGAGATGAAAAGAACACATAAAGATAACAATAACAATAATGATATGTACATATGTCTCGTTAAGTGTGTACTTCGTAAGACTTACGGTCACTGTGATGTCTAAGTAAGTGTCACGTGTCAGCTGTCACATGTCACGAGTCCTGGTTTCGTAACCTAAATACCGTAATAATACAATATGAGTAAAGATGCATTTAAATAAAGATACATGCAACGTGAATTATGATTTATACTCGTGAAGGGTAATAGTAATTAAAACAGTTATTTATGATCCCCCCATCTTCTATGATTATATTTTTATTACTTTATTTTAAAAAAACACTAGAATACTCCATTAAAAATGATTAATATGTTTTTATAGGTTGTTATTTATGATTGTATATTTATAATACTACCAGAAGTGTAACAGAATTAGCCTATTGTTACGAAATATTACAATTCAAATTGAAGTACAAAAATATATCGTTGTCTAAATATTTAGATAATTATATGTATTTATATTATATTTTTATATATTCTTTATCCATTTATAAATGAATATATATATATATATATATATATATATATATATATGTACCTACATATATTTATATTTCATAAAAGGTTATAAGATACGTGGAATGTTTTGAAAGAGAACAACTCTACATAGAATTCGAACAGACCCTCGAGCTGCACCACACTTACACACTCACTATCGAATTCAATGGCAAACTAACCGACTCCTTACACGGATATTACCGAAGCTCGTATGTCAACAAAAACAATGAAAAAAGGTCAGCTACATAACCAAATATACGAATTAACGTATTTGTAACTATTATTAAATGATTAGATATAATTTTAATTAAATAAAGTTAATACAATAATGTCCAATAACATAGATTACCTAAATGATACATCATGAAGTTCAATACTTACACTTTACGAAGGGTTGATCTTTCATGATAAGTATTACTACTAAGTAATCTATAACATTCACATATGAACCATATATTCTAATTAGACCACGAATTTAAATATAAAATTCGATACTTCGATTATTTTCGATAACGACGAACTATTCAATTTATAGATATTTAGCGTTGACCCAATTCGAGCCGACTAACGCCAGGAATGCGTTTCCTTGTTACGACGAACCCAACAAGAAAGCAACATATACTATGCGCATGACCAGAGCTAAAAACATGAACTCCACACTGTTCAATACACCCCGTCTAACATCGCTAGCTTCCGAGGTATGTCAACTCATTGATACAGTAACATTTTCAGCGACCACTCACCTCAATTATATATTACCATACTATATTGCTATGTAAAGATGAATATATATATATATATATATATATATATATATATATATGTATAATATTGTATATATACATATTATATTCGATAGGAATACGATGGCATGATAACGGATACGTTCGAGAAAACAGTGAAGATGTCCACCTATCTCGTCGCTTGGTTGGTCTCAGATTTCGCTAAGATAACAGCTACGACACCTAGCGGCAAAACTGTTCGTATTAACCTAGTAACTATAGTAACTATAGTATAGACATTGCAATCTGCATACGTGCATACATAATGTGACTTACGAATGATTATTTTAATGTAAAGTCGACCTCTTATCGACGACTTCACCACGCAGGTGAATGTATACGCTCCTCCTCATCTGATTGGTCAAGGAAAATTCGCACTAAAGTGCGGTGTAACGGTTCTAGAGTCTTACGAGAAGTTCTTCGGTGTTGCATACCCCCTACCCAAACAAGGTACACAACCGGAACTCCTCCTCCTACATATCACGCGTATTCGTAATCAATAGATCGGTTATCGATCGATATCTGTTAGGCTATCAGTAGGTAATATGTTTGGTATTAATATTCAATATTAATACATTCTATAATATATATATATATATATATATATACACACACTAATAAGGGCAGGCTACATATCACGTATCATATTCGTGGACACAACATGGACATATATATAGTGGTTGTATCGGTTTTTATTTTATGGTAGAATATTTTTAATTAAAAATGAATAAACATATGTTTAATGGAGAATATTATTCATTTCTCTTGAAAATCTCATAAATATGCGAATATGTACCAAGCCCGATTACACCCTCACCTAACCCTCACCCTCACCCTAACCCTAACACTCACCCTACTTCTCCGGAACAGACTTGGTCGCGATACCAGACTTCTCTTCGTACGCGATGGAGAACTGGGGTCTGATAATGTTCAAGACGTTAGCGTTACTGTACGACAAGGATGTGTCCTCCAGTGCTGATCGCGAGGACATAGGTGGAACTATCGCTCATGAGATGGCTCATCAGGTAACCCACACTAACACGTCTTTAAATTAAAAAAGTTTCTTTTAATAAAGGTTTAATTATATTCATAATTAATGTGTAACTTTTAATGAAATGTATACCTTTTTCAGACTATATTTGTCCTTAATATTTAACAGTGCACTCTGTTATTCCTATAGTATATATATATAGATATAGGGTATGCATATATATATATATATATATATATATATATATATATATATATATATATATATATATATATATATATATATTTAATCATCGTTTACTTTAGTTCATTCGTTAACGACATTCTAGAAAATAACTCGACTTCTGTCACAACTCTTTCACGATACGTTATAGTAATAAATAATAAAGTTAAATAATTTATATTTTAGGTTTATTCGTTAGAATTACTGTGCGTATTAATACATAAGTAAATAGTACATTATACATTATTCATTATACATTACGTTAAATTGCTGATATACAAAATCTACGAAATATATACTTGCGGTATAATGACATATTTGACACATGCGCAGTGGTTCGGTAACCTGGTGACCATGAACTGGTGGAATGACCTCTGGCTGAACGAAGGTTTCGCCTCCTATCTCAGTTATCACGGGGAAGACGCTATCGATAAGTCGTGGAAAATCGTTCGTTATGGAATTAGTATATTGAATATATGTTAAAATAATTAATATTTAGTTAACATTTTTTATAAATTTAAAATATATATTGATATATTATAACATATTCATTGAAACATTGTATACGGTGTTATATATATATATATATATATATATATATATATATATATATATATATATATATATTAACATTACTAATCACGTGATACACGTAGAATGATCGTTTCGTCTCAAGCCTAACTTCGGTGCTGCATAAAGATTCACTTCTGTCCTCCCATCCTATCTCTGTAGAAGTTAATGACCCGAAGGAGATCAGCTCCATGTTCGATTCCATATCTTACGGAAAAGTTAGATAACATCGATCTTAGCATAGGCTATTTGTTAAAGAATATACTTTAATTTATATATAGGATATATATAGGATTAATTTATATATATACTTTAAAATCTATAGATTTTACATTACGTAATTTTAAAGGTGTTTGATCAATTAATATTATATATGTATGTATGTATAATGTATGTATAATGTGTGTATAGTATACAATGTATACACTGTATACACATTGTATACAATGTATGTATAATGTATGTGTAATTCATTAGCTAAACGAAACTCTCGTACGTAGGGATCTGCCGTACTTCGCATGTTGGAGTACTTCATAGGTGGTGACGTGCTGAGAGCCGGTCTGAAGACATACTTACTGAAATACAAGTACCAGAATACCGTTACTAATGATCTGTGGGATGTGCTCACTGAAACCATGAACTCTATGGTCGAGGTAAGCTAGCTGATGTGTGCGTGTGTGCGTGCGTTCGTATGCGTGTATGTACGTGTGTGTTGCATTATGTTATCCATTATGATACAGTATTGTCTATTATTTACTTTTCTTATTAAAGTCGTTTTATTATATTATATGAACATTTCTTAATTTATTTGGTAGGTATACGATTAATTACTAAAATACAATACTACAAGTACCTATTGTCAAATTAAATTATTAAATAAATAAATATCTACTATAGTATACATAACTTATATCATTACGATTAAATATATATAAATATATATTCTAAACCTATAGAAAGACAGTAGAATCGACGTTAAGAAAGTGATGAACACGTGGACCAATCAGATGGGTTATCCGGTGGTAACTGTAACCATGGATACTGATGGTAAAGTACACGCTAGCCAACAGAGATTTGTGTTGTACACAGGAAAACATGAAACTACATTCAAACATTTCGAAAATCCATACGGGTAATGTGTAGTTGTATTAAACAGTTAATACATATAATACACATTATATTTACTTTATATTTAAATGTAATCATTAACAGAAAATGTAATTTGTATTTAAGTTTTATTAAATTATAAATATATTTTATGTTAGTTTAAATTTTTACATTATATATATTCCAATATAAATATATATTTGATAATTTATTATATATGTATACTATTAATTAATCGAATAGATACAAATGGCACGTTCCCCTAACTGTGATGACAGATGAATCATCAACCGTAGATAACAAAAAGATACATTGGATGAGCATGACCGATGGTTAGTCATTGTATTGTTATATATGTTAACCGCATGCATATATTGTATATAATATATATATATATATATATATATATATATATATATATATATATATTATATCGTATGTTTATAAACAATACATAAAATACTAATTAATAATGTTAAGAATTTTTTTATTATAATATATTTTGATTAAATGATGTATAAATAGTGATATAAATTGCCATAATTACTATAGTTTTACTAGTAATTTTTGAAATTAATCTAATTTATATATAGGATTATGAAGATTTACATATTTATATTTAAATTTTATTGAAATTGTAAAGTTAACATTTAGTCAGATACATTTTAAATAATGTATACTAAATAATATATTAAGGATCTTGTTCGATGGATTAATCGTTTTAATGTCTGATACTTGTTATAAAAATACTTCTAAAATATTGGTTTTATTTGGTAAAATATTTATGTTATTGTATAATACTGAATACAGTATAACAAGTTATTTTATAATCGGGTCATATAAATTATGGATTGTAATATTGATTATTTGTAACTATATAATAATATACAACGTACATCGGCCGAATAAAAGCTGTACATTCTGACCACTGCGCTGACCAATGCGTTGACCAATGTGTCCTACCCACCCCACTAGTTGACTTCCGTGTGGAGGCGGGCAGCAAGTGGATAAAGGCTAACGTGGGCACGAACAGCTACTACCGCGTACAGTACAGTAAACAGAACTGGATGGCACTAGCCAGCGTGCTGTCGAACAACCACACACAGATATCGGCACCCGATAGGGCCGGACTCATCGATGACGCATTCTCTCTCGCTAGGTTAGTCATCGGCGATCTTTTAGCTGAGGCCGTACTAGCGAATTCGTGCGAGTAATAATCGCGGTTTTTATAGATAAAAATGTTAAATATTTGCGAATATTTGAGAATATTTGCAAGTATAGCTTCATAGTTAGTAGGTGAACATCTAATATACCTAACAATAGAACAATGCATATTATAAATCTTATCAGAAGAAATATTGATAATTATTAATTAAGATATATACGTGATGTTATTTGTTATATATTCATGGGTTTCGCGGTAATGAACACTCTGTTATTAATAGAGCCGGTCTTCTCGATATGGCTATACCTCTAGAACTTTGCCGATACCTCGTGAATGGTTAGTGTAAACTTTAGTGTAAGGTTTAGGTTTTGTTATTTATATTACTTTATTGTAGATTTTAATATATATTTAATATATTTTAAATATATTAATATATATATATATATATATATATATGAATATTCATAATTATAATAATATAACATATTTACAACAATCTAGATTCTATAATCTACATAGACCGACAATAATATTCTAATTAAGTGATATAAGTTTTTAATTATACACATTTTTAATTATTATAAAAAAAATAATCAATATTTATTAGAGTTTTAAATATATAATTATATACTCATTGATCATAATCAATGAGTCTAATATATATATATATATATATATATATATATATATACTCTAAGTTATTTATTAATATAGTAATGCATTACATGCCAACCCTACCAATATGATATATATCAATAAGCTGTGAAGATCTACTATGACCTACTAAAACTTACTATAACTATAGGGGTAATTGTCTCGATAAGCAACACTGCTTCTATAATTACCCTGGCATTGCCTACATCTGATAATAATAATAATAAATAACATACTAGATTACACTACAACCAAATATAGCATAAAGTAACTTACGAGGACACATTATAACCTATTAGGCCACACTAAAACCTAATACAAATATACTAGCACATACTAGAATATACTAGATCATATTATAAGCTACTAGTACTAATATAACGTACTATAACCTACTGGCATATAATAACATATTTTAGAATATTCCTGAACTACTATAACTACTAGAACATACTATAACCTACTAGAATATACTATAACCCGCTATATATAACAGCTGTTATAAAATGTATTATTATTAAGATACTATAGTAGCTATATTCGTATATAAAATCTATTAAATATATACATTTATATAGTAGTTAGTAACTAAAGTGTATTTGTAATTACAAGTTACACATAAGTGTTATACATATATATTATAACAATGAATTAATGAATTAAATAACAGAGAAAGAGTACATTGTTTGGCATATCGTGTTGAGACAATTAGCTTATATCAGAGAACAGATGCAGCTTAGTGAAGATTATGAACATTTCACAGTTAGTCATGTACATTATAGTAGCATGTCAGTGTCATGTCAGTGTCATGTCAGTGGCATGTCAGTACCAGTGTCATAGTTCATAATAGTTGACATATTAATAACTAAACGTAATTATATTTCTATAATTGATGTACAATATTCTCAGTACTAGTACTCCTCTATTACATGTTTGAAATTAACACAATATATTTAAATAACACCACGTGATGGATATAAACTTACTACATTTATATATAATCTTGAATACTGCTATCACTATTCGCTAATCAAATATATCAAAATATAAATACTCTATTATATATTATATATTTCTATGATTAATAATTTTCTTCTATAACTATAACATTATATAATAAATACAGAATACTTGTATTAATAATATCAACAATTACAGAAATTCTATATACATCTTTTGAGTAAGCGATTGCAGGAAGTTGATTGGAACTCTTCAAAAGATGTTCTACTCGGGTTTATATCATTACTATATAGGGGTCATTAGGTCATAGAGGTTACACTAAACTAGGTCAACATTACGTATGCCACAATAATAGTAATATTACTATTATTGTGGCATACGTAATATTGACCTAGTTTAGTGTAACCTCTATGACCTAATGACCCCTATAGGTCGTCTACCACTTCATATATATATATCATCTCTCTCCATTTCCATCTATATATCTCATCAACTACATAATGGTATAATTAAATATGGTAGTCGTTATTTTATCTTCCTCAACATTATAATGCTATCATAGTTATAATTATTTCTCTAAATATTTCTCCTATCAGACTATAGCGATGGTCTAACATCTAGTGTCACCTACATTATCGCTACATCCCGTACACGTCGTGACCCCCCGTGACCCCCTACCCCACAGTTACATGAGGTCTGACCTCTTGACGGAAGCGCTACACCTCAAACATCGCGAGACTGTCGCTAAAGCGAGACAACTATTTAACAAACAGATGACTTCCGGAGTCAGGTTTCTTATTGCGTAATAGTCAATTCTTAGTAACAGTTACGTGTTTTAGGTGTATATTATAGATGATATAATGTATATATATACATAACTGCCTGTATGGCTCAGTTAGCTAAGGCGTCAGACACACAATCAGTAGTACGCGGGTTCAAGCCTCGCCCTGACCATTAAAATAGGTCTTTAAATAATATTTAGAAGTGATCTTATATTATTGTATATCACTAAATGATCCTAACCACGGATGCCTTAACATGATAACGGCTTCGAAGCCGAATTCGAAGTTGCATTAGAACCACGTGGTTATAGGTGAAAACTTCATCTAAGTTCCTAGATGGGATGAAAGGACTCCACCAAATAAAATACCAATAACAATATATATATATATATATATATATATATACATATATTTATTTTATATATTTATTGGTGAGTAGCCTATTTGTGAGTATAGATTACAAGGTAATGTTAGATAATCATATTTGTGCAGAAATTGTATTTGATAAATAGTATTTATTTTCTGAATTCAATAAACTATAGTTTCAATTAAATTCAATATATATATATATATATATATATATTAATCTTCCAATAGAATTAACCCCAACTTGACCCCGATGGTTTATCGCGCTGGAATAGAGAACGGGCAAGATGCCGAATGGCAGTATCTGTGGAACCTATACCTAAGTAGTCAAGTTGCATCCGAGAAAAAGATGATCTTGAAAGCTCTCGGCAAAACAAAAAATTCTTTACGACTACAGATGTAAGTAATTATATTTGCTTTAAATAGTATTCTAAACACACACATACATACACATACACACATGCACAAACATACACACACACATATATATATACAGAGAGTATTATATATCATACTAAAGTTATGCCACCTAAAGGTTTTTGAAGACCTCGTTGGACGAGAACCTAGTACGTCGTCACGGTACAGTGCGTATCATCCAGTCGATAAGCGCTACGGTATCGGGTCGGGTCATCGTGTGGCAGTTCTTCAAGAAGCACTACGCAGTTCTCTACGATAGGTAAGAGGCGTCGCTATATGTGGGTAGACTATAGTCGTGTCGTTAATGCGGGTAACCATGACGATGTATGCGAGAGAGCGATTATTAATAGGTTTAATTAGCTAATTGAATATCATCATTTATAACCAAGAATACTTTTGGTATTACATTAACTCTGTTTGTATAATCATAATTGTTTATTTATTTCTACGTGTATACTTTAAATTAATATATATATATATATATATATATATATCTTCTACCATATATCCTAATTATTACAATTGATAGTAATTTACAATTAATCGGGGTACTAGGTTACTGGGTTAATGGGTGGATGAGTATTTATTTTGCCTACTGCGCTACCAACACATCATTATGTTTATCTATTTATACACGTATTGTGCTATTGTTATCAGATATGCTGGTGGTGCTTTCTACATGGCGAACATAATACAGGCAGTTAGCAGTCAATTCAATGACGCCTATTACCTGGACGACGTTAGTTTATTCGATAGCAGCACTTGATTTCGGATTTAAACCACATTTTGAAATACTAAAATAATCAATATATACATTAAATACTACACGAAAATATATAATATATAATAATCTATAATATAAATACCTATATAGTTATATTGTCGCGTATATAGTAAATATAACTACACCCTTCAGGTGCGTGATTTCTTCGAAGGAAGAGATACTGGCTCGGGTATGAATGCGGTTTCCATTAGTTTAGAACATATCGCGATGAACGTCGCTTGGCAACGTAATCAAAGAATACAGATTACAAAATGGCTGAAGGATAATATGTAATCTAAACTATATACGTATAGTGAATTACAATCATATGTATTAATATAGTAAATTTACATTAAATTTCAGATTATTTTATGACGATTATTTTTAATATTTGTATTTTGTAAATAGTTTATTTTTTTACATTAACAATTGTACATATGTATATATATATATATATTCTTTAACTATTAGCTTCATTAATTATATATTGATATATGTATCATTGTATTGTTATTGAATGTATATCGTATATACTGTATACACATGATGTATTATATCGCGATCAATTTCCTATATATTCAAAATAATAATTTTGTATATGCATATTTTTAGGACATGATTTTAATAAAACAATTATTCCATAGTTATTATTTCTTACTATTACATTTAGAGTAACATATTTTATATATTATCTTTTTAAGAGTTCTGACATAATTAACGTTGAGATATCGTATTGGGAATATTAATTAATTATTATTCATTTAAATTATAAAGAGTACAGTACATAGTTTACAATTGAACATATTGTATGTATTTATTTATTTGTATCTAGTCACTTTTGTTAATAAATTAAAGCATATATTTAAATATATATATATATTATATATAATATATAATATTATTCTTACGGTGTAGATTTGTATGCTTGATAATATAATTTGAAAATAATAATCGAGTATTTTATAAATTTGGAAAACAATTTCTCTATGAATTAAAATTGTATATATAATATATATATAAGCGTTTATATATATATATATATATATATATATGTTTGTGTATATAATAATTTATTTATAATGAATTTAATATGTTTTTATCAAGAGAATATCATGATAAAAGATATATATTAATAAGTCCAGTTTAATTGATATTAATATTGGAATTCTGAATTTATCCGATAGTTATATAACATTAACTAAGCAAGTAATATAACAATATACTATAGTATAATATAGAAGTATTATTCAGAGACTTGTAATTATCTCAAAAACTATATCTCTAGACACTATACTTCTAAAGCAGGGGTTCTCACGCTCATGTAGGCGAATGCCCACAACATATTTTTTACAAATATATTGCCCAAATAAATTAAAATATATTTTTTCCTTGATATATTGTAATTTTATTTATTTATCAACGATATAATATTATTAGGATAATAAAAAATATAATAATATTGGTTACAGTTTTTAATAAGCATTTTGATATTTGGAGATCTTTTTAGAAAGAACACATCGTAGATCTTTTTCAAAATCTAATTTGTTTCTCTTCGTATTTTTCAATGTGAGTATATCTGAAAAAGATCGTTCACATAAATAGGTTGAACCAAATGAAATGTTATATACAAATAGTAAATATTTACTAATTTCAATCAATTTGGATATTGATATTAATAATTATTAACAATAATTAATTATAATTAATAAATATATATATATTGGAATAAATAAACAATATTACTTAGGTGTCAAATTAGTTAAGTATTTCTAAAATAAAATAATGATTAACTAAATTTGTGATTTTAAAGTGATCTCCACAAATGAAATTTCATTAATGTAGGTCATACGTCTTCTAAGTCTGCATTTTTACTTAGCTTTATCCTATTCTAATATTAACTAAATTATTAGGTAAACTAATTCTTTGCCAATATATTATTACATAAAAAGTAATATATTTCTATGTGAGATATTAATTATTCCTGAAATGTATGATATAATCTGAATTACTTAAATAATTTAATTCCAATCTTTAATATTATGTTTAATTTATCAACAACTAAATCTACTAACTTCTTATACCCATGGGAGCATGGATATATAATTGCTTACTATATTATTAATTATATTCTATTTTCTCTGTATGTCTCTTATCTCCCGGTACGTTATCTACTTCTAGTTATTGAAATAAATAATTAGATGTCTCGATTTCCTAGTCTACGTATATAGGTCTACACATACGTTACATATGTTTAATTTATATTGTTTAACACGTTTATTATTAAACAATATATTCTAGTTAGGTACTAGTACAAGTTCTAGTTAGGTTAGGTTACTAGTTAGGTTACTGTGTACCTACTCCATAGTGTTATCAAGGACACGACATATGTTTTTTGAGTTATTCCGAATTGGTCATTTGTTGACCAACTTTTTAAATCTCTTTAATATTGCTTTTAAATATATTATGACTACAACTAGGTAGGGTAAAGTGGACACCTAATACGGGGGACACTTTAACAATAAATGGTCTTAACATTTTATGACTCGTTATTTTTATTCAAAAATTACAATATATTACTATTATATGATTATAGATATTATTGTGATTTTAAAATTTTATTTAATCTTTTAATTCCATAGATAACGGGGGTGTCCGTATTCGGTACCCATGTCCGAATACGGACACCCAGTGTTATAATACGGACACCCTATATATCACTAGATAAGCTATATATTATTGATGAATCAATCAGATAAATTACAATTAAATTATTTATAATTAATTTTATGAACAATTTATACTAGTTTAATTAGTTTATAATTTATTTATTTTTTTAATTATTAATACAATTTAAGTATCTAAATAATAACAATTTTAGATTTAACTTTATTTGTGGTATTAATATTATAACGCACGCGATTTTTATGAAAATCAGAATAGTTCATAAGCTGCGAGCTGATTGGTTATAGGGTGTCCGTATTAAGACATCTAGCGTGTCCGTATTAGGGACTTATATGACCTCTAGACATATGCTTATAACTTAATGAATATTTGATAACAAATATATAAATTATATATATATATATAATTTAAGATTTTTTTAAAACAATATAGTGTTATATTTTATATCGATATATTTGTATATTCTTGAGAAGGTTTTAAGATGAAATTTGTTTTCATAAATTTAAAAACGTAATAAAAAAATCAGTTTATTTGATATATCAGTAATATTTTGAATAATTAAAAAATAAAAAATACTTTTTTAGACTATTTACACTGAGAAAAATAAATGGGTCATTGGACTTATATATTTTGTGCGTCATTTGTCTGATTTTTCATGAAATGGGTCAATTGACATATGTAAAATATACCAAAGTGGGTCATATTTTAAATAATATATCGAACGACCCATGTTTTATATAAATATGGGTCAAAATGATAATAATAAAAGGTATATTAGATAATATACCTACCTTGAAATATAATAAGGGTCAATTGACCTATATATATTTATAAGTTCAACTTAATTAACTTAAATAACTTAAGTTCAACTTAAGTTAGCAATGTATGTTCAACTTAAGTTATTAACTTAAGTTATTCATGTAAGTATTACTAAGTTATAGGTATATTCTTTTTTTAATATAGAAATAATACAATATATTGTAATATAATATATTAACCTTTTAATTATTTTAATATATTGATTTAATTTATATCTATTCAAATTAATTATTAATTATTATTTTAATTTAAGTTAATATAGTGATTATAATAAATTAAATATTGTTTTAAAAACTCAAATTATTTAAGTAATCCTATGTATTTTTCTAAATGATCATAATATTATCCAAGTGACACATTGAAATGCAATTGTTATCATAATTATATTGATAATACAATTGGAATCATGTTAAACTAATTGCCCAATATTGAATATATAGCAATATTGAATATTGATTACATATTGTATTCAATATTAATATTTTATTATTATTGAATTTAAAATCTAACCTAAATGAAATTATATAATATATAATAATATATGAGTTAATACTTTGCTACGATACTACTTACTATAGCATATATTCTAATGTACTAAATACTATAAAAATAAAATCTAATTAATATAATTAAATCTAAAATATATAAATTTAATTGTATCATCTGAACTATAATATTTAAATGAAAGTAGATCAGTTGAATCATATAATTTTTAATAAATGGGTTAATTGACCATATTGTAAAAATAATGTAGGTAATTTAGACCCATTTTTGTTAGATAATATAGATCACTTGACTTATATTGAGAAAAATGTGGGTCAAAACTCGCACCACCTCTTTGACCCATATTTTGCTATAATATGGGTCCATTGACCCAATTATTTTTCTCATTGTATATAATTATGAATATTTTATTCATTAACATTTTGTTATATTGTATGGTTTCTGAGATACCGAGAGTGTCCGTATTCGGGCACTGTCCGTATTCGGTTACTTTCCTCTATAGAGTCTATACTATATTGTATACTTATAATTAAATCAGATTATATAAGAAAACCCAATGTTAGTTGAAAGTTTATTTCTACTATGTCTATCATTATAATATGATAATTTAATATAAATAAGGATAATATTGTCAATAAAGATGTTACTGCAATAATAGGCTATTCTATTATGTAAATTAGAATCCGAATTGTAAATATTTAGTTTTATTAGTTCATTATCTCATAAATACTTTTGTATTTATTTGAAGCATAACTGATTAAATATAGTTTATTATCATGTTTATTAAGGAATATATTATTTTTTTTAAATATTATGTTGTCATTTAACTCTTTAAAACTAACAAATTATACAAAATATATTATAAAAAATATATTGTAAATATAAATACAATGAAGATGAATACATCTATATAGAATCCAAATATAGTCCATGTAATAAGACTTCTCGAATCTCCTAATTGTAATCTCCTAATTGTCTCAATTGTACTCAAGCAAATTCATATTATTCGAATATTATATATAGTATTATGTATACTTAATAATCTAGATATAATTAATACATATAAATAAATAATATAACTATTAATTTAATAGTACATCTCAAAATAATGAAAGTACCACTTAGCGATCCCTTAAGGAAACATACGTACTTAGCGATAATGTATATGAAATTAACAAATCTATAAATTTAATTAATAATAATTTCATAAATTTCATAAATTCACAAATAATGATAAAACCTACTTTTGAAAACATACCAATATTAAATAATTTATCTTTCGATAATACTTAATTAAATTATGATGATAAATTAATTTCAAGTTATTTTATAATTGATGAAACTATAATTAACTTTAGAGTTAGTTAACAATAATTACATAAACTTATAAAATATTCTAAAGAATGATTCTTCTAAACAAATATTAAAATTAATAATTGTAAAATTAAATTAAATATATTATCAGAATTAAATATATTTGTATTAAAACCTAACTTCCCAACTCTGAAATTACTCGTAAACAAAATGTATACAATTTCATTATATCTAAAATTACGGATTCGAGCGTTAAATTAGTTGTCAATAACTTGTCTATGAAATATGAACCCCATTAATTACTGGATACAATTGATAGGACACTATTTAAAGATTGATTGGAATTCAAATAGAATCCAATAGCCTAACGTTCGATGTAAACTACAGCTCAATAACATTCGTTGTTAATATATTTGAGATCATCATTATTACAATGTAATTATATCCCAGTTACATAATCGGATAGATCATCGACTATTCCACTTAATAATGGGCGTTACGCATGCGTGGGGCGTAATAGATAAGTCACGAGTTAAACCTTTTATCGGTGTGCGTCATCGATTTCGATGTGTGACATTCCATCGATGTAAATAAAGGGTACATATTTATATATATCGGGTGTTCCTAGAAATTACCGCGCGCGCGCACTCGTTCGTGGCGTGCGTAACGTGGCGGGAGTCCGACTAGTTCTAGCGACTTCCCAATAATTAGTCGCATTAACGTTCCTATAAATAGATAATGGATATTTCTTATCGGATGATCGTGTTTTCCATTGTCTTTCTACAATTAATTCAGTGTACGATCTCGAAGTCTAGTAAGTATTTCATTATTACGTAACAATACACAATATTACGTAACTTATTGTTTTATTTAATTACATATTATGTAATAACTGTACAAATTAATGTCAAGTATAATTTTAATAATATATATATATATATATATATATATATATATATATATATGTATGTATATGTTTATGATATTTTACTATAATTAAAACTGAAGATTATAGAATATATTATAGTATAATAATGTATTATATTAGTTATTATTATGATAAACTAATTTCGCAAAATTCTCATCTTCTGTAGATATACTAATACAACTAATATGTATATTGCAACACTCGGATGAGGCTAAAGCCTTATTATGTAAATTATAATGTAAGTATGTGGGCACATATGGGCATACACAGTGTGTATTACACACACACACACACACACACACATATATATATATATATATATATATATATATATATGATGTAATATAATTTAATCTATACATAATATCAAATATATTCTTTTTTATTCATGAATATTAATGAATTCATAACGACTTTCTACAGACATATATACGCACAAATATCGCTATATATTTACATGTAATATAAATATAAATAAACCTATAAAATACTAATTCAAATTTAAGTTTTATCGTATTATATATTATAGCCATATCAAACTAGTATAAAATCAAATTCCCAAAAGTGAAAAATAAAATATAGCCCCTTAACTAATATAAATTAAATCATAAACTAATATAATATATAAGAACAACATTTCAAACTTTTTTTTTATATTAAACAAATGATTAAATTGCTTACTTACGTAGTGCTTTGACCAGTGATTCGTAGCGATGCCATGACTTGACCACGAAGCACACGACCTTCAACGTTGTTCTCTATTGACCATCGCAGCGGGGAGTTACCGTATATCTTACCATGTAGTAATACTTCTGAGCTAGTTTTTCCTTGGGCATCGTCTTCTTCACCAAGTAGCGATACTTTTACTAGTATTTTACATAGGATATGATATGGCCAACGAATGACACCTCTCTTCTTATGCAAGTAGCTAGTAATGGTTCGAACTCGCCACTGTGGTAAACAGTTACATAATATGTTACGTAATAATTAGTTTAGGTTATAATATATTATTTTAATATATGTAGTATTTGAATATACTAGATTCGATTATGTATGTGTTTTAGTTCATTCAACTATGGTAATTACAATATAGAAATCATACTATTTTGTAAGTGTTGAATCTTTGTGATTATTTACAGTGTTATATAGTGCTACTAATTTATTCATTTGGGGAATTTATCAGCCTTTGTCCTCTACTATACGCATCTAAAGTTTCTCTCTTCCACACATTATTAGCATCTGAACCTAATTTTATATTCCAGTCATATTATCGACAAATATTTCTTTTGGGCTTTCGCTATATAATCTATTTTGTACATTTTAGAATTCTTAACTGTGTTCATCATTATAATCAGAAGTTATTGCGCAATAAATTTGTTTACTAGTTATGTTTATTTATTTTCTTGCGGATTATTACTATTCTACTAGAACTGAATGTACAATTAATAATTATATTTGTAATTTCCTTATTTACACTAAAATCAATACCTATTTGCTGATGATGATGAAATAATAATAATAAAATAATATTTATTAGGCACCATTATAAAGTGATAACATTCCTCGTAAGTATAATAAATAATAAAAATAAAACACAACAACCACAAAAAAAAACTAACGGAACAAAGTGGAATTAATAAGAATGAAATATAAAATATAATAATAATATAATTAAATTAGATAGAGGATTGATATGACTTGAGATGAGCATTGAAGGAGGTGAGATATTGAATTGATCGTATAGATGCAGGGAGTGCATTACAGATAGATGGTATAATATATGAGAATGAGCGTTTCTGTAATTTAAGGGAGGATGGATGTGGGATAACAA
>OZ025239.1:43180121-43202621 GCA_964019155.1 Osedax fenrisi
AAATAACTCGTATTTCATTGGTTTACAATTTCGTTTGGAACTTGATTGCAATTCAACTCAATGGCGCCGAATACGCGCCGCACATTCACTTCATATGCATATATATCTTAATTAGACATATTTAAGAATACTGCACTGCACAATGTGAAGCCTAATATATTAATTATTTCTATAAATAGATATTTTAACTATACACATTACAATTTGATACTATAGTATATGTATATTGTATTAACACTATAATGTTATTCATAACTATATTATACATTATTCAAAGTAAACATTTATGAAAATTTATAAAAAGTCCAACTTATCCAGTATATGAATCATAAAATTGACTATAATATGTGTCCGACTTATCTAATCCAACTTATCCGATTAATTTAACATGGAACTAGATACAAATCAAACCAACTAAATGTGTCCGACCTATCGAGAGTTAACTGTATTTAAAAATAAATAATATATAACCTAATTTTTTACTAGGTTTGGTATGATTAATTGATAATAATATTGCACGATAACTGTACTTATTCATATGTTAATCCTTTGGTTTATTTTAATATATGTATCATAATTATTAATTCATTGCGAGTCATTATGGTAATGTAAGTGAATGATTGACTTCCTTGGTGTATACCTACCTGTGTATATACACTATACACGTGAAACTGATTGACATACAAGCATACGTATATTATAGTACGTGGGTTTAATTCCCGTCCGGACCAATATAATAGGTATTGTCATAATATTTAGAAGTGATCTTATATAATTGTGTATACAATAATAATCGACTCTTATTAAATCTAGAGCGGCTTCGAAGGGACATTAGAGCCATGTACGGTTATAAGTGAAAACTTCATCTAAATTACATCATGCGATGATAGGACTAAAAAATAACAAATGACAAATAATATAATATATTTATATATATATATATATATATATATAATATTAGTATATAATTAACTCTATTTAAATATCATGATGATGATTTATCCTATATGATAAATCATCATATAGTAATACTATAGTATAGTAATATGAAGTCCGTATAATAATACTATATCATTAGTATTCAAAATAATTATTAAATATAATATTTAGTAACGATATTAATATATGGGGATAATAATGATACAAAAATGATAACTCTTTTCATTAAATGTTATTGTATTTATTAAATGTAGCGATATAAGTATTTAATGTACGTATGTATGTATACATACATACATAGGTGTATGCCTAGTGTCACGTGATCGCGTAATGGTCACGTGTGCGTACGTATTTGTCACGTGTGTTATCGTGTAATGGTCACGTGATTAACACACTGTAATCCACCTGCAGGTTCTTCTCATCCGGCTTCCCATAATCCTTTGAATCGATCGGGTTATTATGTAATAACTAAATACAATATACGCATATATATAATATAATATATATATATATATATATATATATATATATATATATATATTCGCATACCGTTAACTATGAATATATAATATTGAATTATGTTATCCACACTAAAGTTCTCGATTATAATATATTACTTTACCGTTGAATAAAATATTATCTTTCTAAAAATCTATATATAATATTATTAATAATAATAATAATAGTAATAGTAATATTAATTTATATATATATGTACATATAGGCACATATATGTACATAGAGATGTATGTGTGTATAAGTTTCTTTATAGAAAAGTACATATATAAGTTTCAGTGAACTTGTCATTACTGGCAGAATACATGTATAACTGCAGTATCAGTGCTTGTTTATATTCACGCTAATATATATGAACGCTGGGTTATCAGTAGTGGTATGAGTAGTGGTATCAGTAGGGTTATCAGTGAGTTATCAGTGAGTTATCAGTGAGTTATCAGCATAGCGATGATATAGGTGATATAGGGAAAATTAACCTAATACGGACAGTGTTCGAATACTGATACTCTATAGAGTACCTATAGGTATCTCAAAAACTATAAATTCTACAACAAAAATTTTAATGAATAAATATTCATAATTATATAAATAGTCTAAAATAGTATTTTTTATTTTTTAATTATTCAAAATATTGTTGATATATCCACTAAACTAATTTTTTTATTACGTTTTTAAATTTATGAAAACAAATTTAAACTTAAAACCTTCTCAAGAATATACAAATTTATCGATAAAATATAACACTATATTATTAAAAAATAAAGCATTCTAAAAATTATATATATAATTTCTATATTTGTTATCAAATATTTATTAAGTTATAATCATATATCTAGAGGTCATATTAATCCCTAACATGGACACTATTGATGCTTTAATACGAACACCCTATATCCAATCACCGCAGAGCGTGCGAACTATTATTATTTCATAAAAATCACGTGCGTTATAAGTAATATCATCAATGAAGCTATATATATATATATATATTGAGTATTTGTGTTTATTAATTAATAAAAAATAAAAATTAATAAATTAATAATAAATAATGTAATTTATCTAATTGGAATAATAACATATAGTCAATAATATATAGTTAATCCTAGTGGCATATAGGGTGTCCGTATTATAACATAGAGTGTCCGTTGGACACTGTTGGTATTCTAACATTGGTATCGAATATTGACACCCCCATCTATTGAATACAAATATTAAATACAATTTTAAAATCACAATAATATCTATAATCGTGTAATATATTGTAATTTTCGAATAAAATAGTGAATTTTTAATCTACATTTTTAAGACCATTTATTGTTAACGTGTCGGTATTAGGATACTTACCCCTGTAGGGACACATAACGAACAGAGGGTTGTGCGATGTGTGATACGTACTATACACGGCGCAGCTAAACAAACATAGCTTTCCTTTAACAGCAATAGATGTAGGCAAAGGAGTTAGGCAGGGTAATAGTCAGGCAGGGAGTGGCAGTGTAGCGATGCGCTGATTGATAAAGTATAGCTTATTTAGCGTACTTTATATTTATTCCTAGAATCTCTATCTGCAATTGTAGTTTTTTATATATTATAAAATAATCGGTTTATATATATATATATGTGTGTGTGTTTGTGTGTGTATGTAAATATTCTACAATATAAATGACGTAATAATAATATATTTATCGCACTCTATAGTTGCAATTTTTCTCGAAACAATTTATGTATGTTTAAATAAATGTATATCAATAAATAAATATATATATATATATATATATATATATATTAAAAACTGACTATAAGAAACATGTTTTTATGACAATCTAATGGGGGATTTAGATGAATTAGGAGGTTTTCTTATAATGTGGTTTTATTATAATATTAATAATTAAATAATATAATTTTAGAATTATGATAAATATTATGACTTATATATATATATATATATATTTATTTTATATATGTATACGTATATTACACTGTCAACTACTATGCTTACTTATTATATAATGATGTTATAAAAAGTAACGTAACAGTGACACACGACACACGACACTCTATGATGCCACGTGGGCGTAGTATGATCATTAAGCGCAGTAGCCCCTATGGCTAACCGACATGGAGTGTGATAACAGTGGCGCTAGTAATTAAGGGGCTCGATATACACACTAGTATCACGCTACTATATACATATAATACACTTAGTGGCATGACATTATCGCTCATTACCACACCACACGTCACGTATTTGAACTCTTATTTTCGTAGTATGTACATTATCTATAGATGATTTACATTTATATTTTATTTTTATAAATAAATCTCGCACGCGATAGTGTAAAATATGAAACAATTGTTAATTCATTTTTAACATGCATACGATGTTACTAATATTATGCTACACACACACTCACACACACATACACACACACACACGAATACACACACATACACATACTATCACATATATACACACATACACACAAACTCACATATATACATACACTCATACACATACACATACACACAATGTGAATAGTCTAACCCACATAAGTGGTAATACGCTTGACTTAATCATAACTCCAATTCTTAATAATGTTCTTTTTTCTAAACCTTCACTTTATTCTCTCATTACTGATCATTACATTATTAAATTCTCACTTATTGTAACTGCAATATCTTCCAAATCCTAAATTTATTATAGTAAACTCTCTAACATTAATTATTATAATTTATCTATTTTATTTATCTATATATGTTCTCCCTTTCTCACCCTGCATTGATATTCTCAATAACGTCCTTATTATAACTAATTAACCGATAAATACTAAATATCTTTCAGTACATTCCAATGCCCCTTGTACAATAGCACTCTTTCATCTAAAAACGTGACATTCGATATAAGGAATGCATATATGTAAAGTGATCTTCATCACTGAATCAGGATATATTTAAGATATATAGATCAATATATAAAAGTGCAATGAACAATGCAGAGTCTGTTTTCTACCAATATTAAATTAATGAATTTTCCCGTTAACCTCGTCATCTTTTTAAACTAACATCATATATAATGGGCACTAGTAAGAAAATGCAATATCCCAATATCCCTGCTCACATTCTTTGTACCCAGTTCATAAAAAACTCAATTGTAACACTTTAAATACAGATTAGATCTATAGTATTTAATATAGCAGCTATTTTCCTCTTCTCTCCAAGTATGATATAAATGTCTTCTCTTTACCTCTATAGTATTTATTTACCAGTGCTTGCATTACTTATTTAATTGAGATGTTATCCTTAGACTCTGTTAAATCATCTTCCTCTATTAATCATATCCCTTTTCAGTTTTAAAAAAATTGTCATATTTTATTTCAACTATTCGTACTCTTTGATATATGTTATATTTTCGGCATCTTTTAAACTATCTTATATAAAACCTATCCTTGAAAAGAATAATCTTGATACATCAGTTTTAACTAATTTTAGCACAATTTCTCAACTTTCTATTATGAGTAAGATTCTCGAAATAATTGTTTCTAAGCAAATTTTAATTATCTTTCTGTCAATAATATCCTTTACCCTTATCAGAGTGCTTTCAAGAAACACCATTCAACTGAGACTGCACTAAAATCTGTTATAAATGACTTACTTACTACTCTTGATGATAACCAATGCATACAGATGGTACTTTTAGACCTGTCACTAGCTTTAGATACTATACATCATGATAAACTTATACACAGGCTATATGCGTTAGGTATATATGATGCTCCCCTACTTTGGTTTACATATTATCCTTCTGATCATTCCTCCTATGTACAACCTGGTGAATCGATCACTTCAAGTATACCCGTTACTTGTGGAGTACCTCAGGATTCAGTGCTTGGTCCATTACTTGTTACTCTATATATTCGTACACTATCTAAATGAATTCAATCCTTTTCTGATATATCTTATCATATTTATGCTGATGATATTCAACTTTATATATAAATACCTATTAACTCCAGCCCTGACTCTAATTCATCTATTTCAAAGTGCATTAATCATATTAACTTTTGGCTACTAAAACAGTTCTTCTGTTAAATGAAACTAAGACTGAACTCACAAATATTTCACATTCTAAATCCACATGTCCTCCCCTATCTGTAAATAATTCTTAAATTAATTCTAAACCTTTTATTAAAAATATCGGCATTATTTTTAACACTAATCTTAATTATGACAGGTATAGCCTATATCTAATATATGTAAATTATCTAATTTACATATATTTAAAATGCGTTCTATTAGAAATGTATAACTAAAAATTATTGTTCTGTTCTTATTAACTCTCTTATGTTTTCTCGTCTTGACTAGTGTAACTCTCTCCTCTGTTCTATACCTTCTATACACAGTGTGTATTACACAAATCAACACAAACACATTCTCATACACACACCCATACACACACACATATAAGGGGGAGTATTCACATTGATTTATGCTGGTAATTCAAGTGATTTAGATTATCGACATTGCCACATCTTTATGATACGATACCTGTAACCTACTGCTGCCATATGTGATAGCGTTATATTGTTAATGTTAGTATTAGTGACTTACTCGAGTATAAATCAATATGTATAAGCACCCTTCAAATATATATATATAGGTATATTATAATGCATATATACCAGATGTATTTGTATTCATAATTATTTAAATGTAACTATATATAGTTAATATATATATATATATATATATATATATATATATATATATATATACATATAAATAATATAATTTGTCATTCAAATTAATTATTATCTATTATTTTAATGTAGATTAATATTTTCTGATAAAGATGATAATGAAATAAATTGTATTGTTATAGAATTCATATTATATATGGTATATTCCATATATGGTATAACATATTTTTAATAATTTCAATTAAAACAATTATAATACTAATATATATATATTAACAATTAAATAATATTAAATTGTATATTTTGTCCTTAATATATGTTATATTTAACAATGTATGAAACACACATATATCACGTGATGAACAGATATGCGACACCAGTAACACTATCCAATCCATAACTTCGTGTAAGCAAATTCTGTGTACATTTTCTATTGGTCATTTTTTCGTATGCCATATATGTTTTTACTGGTCTAATGTACGATAAATACATTTATATGATATTTATATTTCTATGTTAAATTAAATAAATGCAATTTATTTGCAATAACATATTACTAATTACTCTTCTAGTTAATTTATATATATATATATATATATATATATATATATATATAAATGAAAACAATCAATACAGTCATGACTCGTGGCTGATTTTTGTTTGAGTAATACTTATCTAGGCAGGTTAATTTCCATAATAGGTGACATATTTTTATGATATATCGATTTTTTGTATATAGGATATTCTTTTAACAGCGGTTTTAATATATATATATATATGATTACTTGCTTAATTTCGAGGATGATCTTCATCGTCTACTCGAGCATCAGTATGAGTCAACCCCAGCCAGATATCTCTATCGAACATGCTGGTTCTTATCTCTTCCTTCTCTAGGAAACCAGTGTCCTTTTATAACACATCAACATAGTTCAATCGTCGACGACCTCTGTTAGCTTTGCCTTGTGTGGGTTCCCATAAAATGAGCGGGTGTGTTGATAGATCCGGATGCCGTATACAGTGACCAGCCATTCTCATCCTTCTGGATTTTATTTTGGATGTGAAACAAGAGGTAGTTTACCATACACATTTTTATTTGTGGAGTGTTCTTGCCAAGATATATTTAGGGCTTTACGAAGCATTCGCGTGTATGTGTCATCGAGTGATTTCTGCCGTTGAACAGTCAGTGTACATGACTTAGATCCATAGGTTAGTACACTTTCTACGGTTGCTACAAAAAGTCTTCTTTTAAGTGGTAAGTTTATCTTAAACTTCCATATAACGTGCATGCTATGTAGTGCGTTCTATGCTAGAGCCTTTCTTACTTTAATGTACCTTTCTGACGAATTGATCCAAGAACCAAGGTATTTGAAGTCTTTTTCGACTTGTAATGTTTGACCATAAGATTTTTTAAGAATATTGATTCAGGTATGTTAAAGGCCATTACTTTGGTCTTTTTAGTATTCAGATGTAGTCCTACTTGTTTGCATTCATACTCAACCCTTAGAAGTAACTCCCTGGTTTACAGTGTCAGATAATAAGGCTATATCATCAGCAAAATCTAAATCTGTAAAAACAGTTGGATGCAATCTTCGACTTCTGCGAGGGACAATAGTAAATCCTAATTCCTCTTTATGTCCGTTGATTGCTTTTCTTAGTGCATAATCTAGTACAATAATACATAGATAAGGTGATAAAGTATCCCCTTGTAGAACTCCTGATACTATGTCGAACTCTTAAGATACACCATCTGGTGAGTATACTTTGGCTCTAGTATTAGCATAGCTCCCATTTATTGCATCGACAAGCTTATCAGGTATTACATATTATCTAAGTACTTTAGCTATCTTGCCTCTATGTATAGAGTCAAATGCCTTCTTGAAGTCAATAAATGTAAAGATAGCTGGTTAATTCTTATCCTAAATTCCTTCCATAATCGTTCTTATTGCTAGTATCTGGCCGACTGTTGTTCTCTTCTGTCTGAAACCATTTTGATTGGGTCTAAGTAGAGGATCTAATACCGGACGTATTCGATTTAGTATCATACGATTGTAAGTTTTGGCCATTATAGAGGTGAGGATAACTCCACGGTAGTTGTCAGCTTTTGTTACATCTCCCGATTTAGGTACAGGTATTATGTTAGAAATGTATCATAGGTCATGCTGTTCACTGTTTATATATGACTTGTTTATGATATCAAGCACAATTTCATCAATTGGAACATATTTGAGTACTTCTGGCATTATACCATCTTCCCCAGCGATTTTTTCACATTTTATTGATATTTTCGCTCTCTTATATTCATCAAGTGTAAATATGTCATCTTTTATATATAAGTTTTCAAAAACTGGAGGTATGTCTTCGTTTTCATCTGTCACTTCAGGTGAGTTCCCGAATAGTTTTCTGAAGTGTTCATACCATAGAACAAATCTATTCTCTACATTATTACCATTTAACTGTGATGACTGGGTGACTTTCCTGCCAGATATTTCATTGATCAAGTTCCAACTTTCTAGATATCTCATACCCAGATCAGCTTGCTCAATTACAATAACTTTCTTTTCCAACTCTTCGTATTTAATTACTTTATACATTTGGAACATCTATATTTTCTTTTGTTTGTATAGAGTTAGATTACTTTGACATTTTTTCTTAACAAGTTCTTTATATGCGGAAGTTATGGCTTCCCGAATAATTCGTGGATCTTGATAATTCAATTTCATTTTTAGTTTCGGAACTTGCCTCATACATCCTACCGCTGTCACATTAATTATTTCCACCAACCGTTCATACCTTTCTGATATTGTTTCTTCATCTAGTCCCTGGATGTTAAACTTATTCTGTACTTCAACTGCATACCTCTCTTGTAGTTTATCTTGGTCCCTTAGATCTCTCCAAATATACTTGGGTTTACGCTTCGCAATCTGCTTTGATGCTCTGAGACTTAGTGTCACATTCGCTACTACGATTCTGTGGTCTGATCCCAAAGATATGAAAGTGTTACATGCTTCGCAGTTTCTTATACTATTCCTCCATTTCTTTCTCACCAATATATAGTCACGTTGGTGTTTCGTCATGATTGGTGACATCCAGGTCCATAACTTTCCTCTTTTATTTCTAAATTGTGAATTAGCTGCTAGTAGCTGGTATTCTTCCATCATTTCTATGAACCGACTTTCATAATTAGTTGATGTGTTGTAAGTGTATTGCACATCTTCTAGTCCCATCCTTGCATTCATATCACTTAATATGATCAAGAAGTTGTGGGATGGTACTTGTTCAATAGTTGTTCGAAGTTGCTCATAGAAAGTATTCTTGACAACTTCATCTTCATATTCACATAGCATATGTAACGCTAGTAGTTAATACCGGATTACTTTGAAAGTTAGCTATCATAATTCTATTCGTAACTCGTTGTATGTTTATTAGACTTTTACTTGCCTCTTTTCTAATGATGATACCCACGCCACCATTAGCTGCTTGTACTCGATTTCTCCATGCTGATACGGTGTATATATCGTATCCAGGGTCAACATCGTACCGGTTAATTTCTTGTTCCCTATCTGCTGAGTGTACTTTTCTGTGTTATTGTATACCGCATATAGATATATTATACTTTCGCATATTCGATGTCATCTCTTGTATATATATATATATATATATATATATATATATATACAATACACCTGCATTTTTGAGATACCGGTAACCTGATACACTCGTAAGTTGATGATTGATGCCGTGATATACAGTATACAGTATACAGTACATACAGATCAAACTACGATAATACCTACACCCTTGAAACTTATCGCTATCGAAAAGAAACCCTGATTCACTAAAGCGGAGTCAACTATAGTTGTCAACAATCTATTAATAGCTCAAATAGTACATTATAGTAATAGATAAATATGTTAGCTTAATATTTGAGCTCAATATAGTGTTTAGCGATCATTTTTAAATCCAAATTATTATTAATAATACAAGAAAGAGGTAATTAAGTATAATTGAAATAAATAAATTGATGTTTACTTACTTACTTAATATCTTGCAAAAAATACTCCACATGTTCTGATCCATCATATAACTTCATAGTTGTCAACATAATCCCGTCCGAAGTATTTCCGAAGAGTATTGGTGTATACATACATGTATATATATACCTATAGGCTGTCTACCTCTTTATATTTTCCCTTTTTGAGGATTCCACAGCAACAGTTTATTTACGATCTGGTCGTCGTGTCGGATGCAGTGACCGGACGGGCGCATTCATCTCTCGGAGATTGTATCAGTAAGTGTAGCCAGATAGTTATATAATGATGTATTGGTTGCATTGCGTTTACCAGTGCATTTGTTACCATCGCTAGCATGCGAGAGTGTACCAGTCATCAATTGCTATTCGTCAATACTATAATGAATGGCTGCCTCAGTAGATAGGTCGCCTAGTCGTCTAACACACGTGTATGCAGTGATCGATAGTAATTCACGATAACATAGTGTATTTTATTATTTTTAAGTAGAGAAATATAAATTTACTTTTAAGTAGGGATTTGATCATGACTCACCTGTATTGCATACCATATACGTGTGCTCTCCGTATCAACATAGTTCTACATTATATATATATATATATATATATATATATATATATATTCGTATATATTCGTATATTACGATATTATATGCGACATCAACGCACGTATACATGCACTCCACACACACACACCCGCCCACTCGCGCACACAAATAAAAGCACTCTGAAGGTATCGTTGACCACAACGCTAATTAAACATTACGACCACCTATGTCCGGCCGTAATTAGAAGCTTACCGCCGCCACCATCACACGTGTACTAGCTTGACCGCCAACACCACTAACACCACTCGGTCCAGCGCTACCGATGGTCAGACTATAGAGGTGCACGTTATTTAAACTACCTATCTATGTTAACCGGTAACCGTTGTAACTGTAGTTATTACCATATATGGTAACGGTATAGTAACGGTATTGTTCCTCGTGCATGCGATATGTTACCGTGTGATCTACGCGAGATATAATCCAGTCGTATTATTTTAAATTAAAGTAAATGGATGCGCCACATTCGCGAGTTTGTCACGTGCTAGTAAAAGATAGGGGGAACGACAAATGTTTAAAGGTATACACTTTTTTATTTGTGATTATTTTGTATATATTCTTTTGTATATATCCATAATACATACTTTCATTATATTTACAATTGAATATGTTTTAGTGTATATTTTTGTATAAATTGTCTTATATATAATTTTGTTTAAGTATTTAAAAAAAACATAAAAGCGTTCACATAAACTAATATGTAAACAACATACTATAATTTATTTTTATTAACTACCATTTCCCCCGTTCATTTGTTTATTTTATGTTGTGTTCGCAACGTTACGTTGCACCAGTGGGGCCCCATCCGCTATATCCGGTGTCTAAATACTCTAATACATTCATTAATTCATTTATTAATATAGTAAATATACATCTATATATATATATATATATACTATATAATTCACTTTTACCATTAGTAAAGTACTTCTGTCGGATATATGAGAGCAGTAAATACACAATTATAACATTAGAAAAACTATCCTTTACGGGCGGCGTTATTTAGTGTTTGCCGTAGACATCAGAACACCACTGCAGTGTCCATGACAGTGTCTGTCTCTCTCTGGTGTAGCACACACACACTATACATGTTCTACAGCAATACTATGTATACCCATGATGCACCGCACAACGTACACCAGCATACACTGTAGCTACAGAACCAGCGTTATCTTCATATCCCCAGTGTAGAAAACGTTTTTGCTATGGCTGAATTGAGCATATATATATATATATATATATATATATATATATATATATATAAACTAAACTCATAATATACCACACTCTATATAATATGATTGTGTGATAATCGTGTGGTAATCGTGTACTGCCGCATTATATTGTATTATTGCTTTATTTTTAGATGCCAACATTTCAATACAGACTATGGATTATTCGTATTATGTGGCATAGTTTACAATTAATATTATCAATCTTTAAATATTAATCTAATTTAAATAAACATTATAATGTGCTAATAAATATAAACCACTAATAAGGGCATGATTGATAGTCTATCATCAATTCATTAAAAAAAAAACAAATGTCAAAAACTCAATCTATTGATGACTTACCGAATACTGTATATGCAAGAGTTATACGCTACAAGTATATATTATATAATTTTACTTCTAATATTCGACATATATAGTAATATAGAAATATATACATGGCAATATAAAGTTATACTAATTTTGATATGTATTACATTTATTAATAGAATTCTATTTATAAATATTACAATATATATTATGTAATGTACTCTTATTGCATATTATATTATGTATATATATAAATTTAATTTAGCTTTCTTTTTATAGATATTATTCTAGATTGTAGACTGTATTATATCACACGATCTATTTATAGATAATCTATAATAATGGTATCACACTTCCTTATACATCACGAGAGTGGCTTCGATATTACAGCCATATGGTTATAAGTGATAACTTAATCTAAGTTCCTGGATGGGGTTACAAGACTCCACCAATATATATATATATATATATATATATATATATATATATATATCACATATATCACATATATACATCACATTTTTGATAACTCGACATGCCCTTAAGTCGACATGTCTGATTAGTATACGTACATGTGACATAGTGGTACACGTGTAGAGTACCGCACAACACAACATATGAACACTGCAGTGTTAGCCCTTGTCTGGTTTAGCGGGCTTAACCCTTAGTATAACATTATCTACAACTATCGTTATTATCATTATATATATATTACATAATACTATATTAGTATAATTCCTATTATATCAGTAGACTGCTGCACTCGAGTGTAGTACATCTATTGCGACCCAATGCATCATAGTCATGTGACCAAGGTCACACGTAAAGGTCACGTGTATCACGTGTATGCTAACAGTACATCCACTTCTACCATTGTGTGCATGACCTTCAGGTCAACATAACAGCCTAACAATGGATATAGAGGTATCCCCCTCCTCTCCCCTACACGTAGTTGCATCCGTGATCTATCTTCATATAAAGTACACTATCGAATCTCACTATTTCTCATTGTTTCTCATTGTCTAACAACTACAATGATACGTGACCTATGACCTCACGAAGCTACTGTCTATCATACTGTATGATTCATACATAATACCGTCGCTCAACAATAATATGGTGATTCATCTTTTATTATCTTACTATATATATAGTATTACAGTTGTACAGTAATATACTATATTACTATATTACTATACTATAATAGTAGTACAAATTAACTTATAGTTAATACTACTTAATCTGAGTATACTATAGTATTATACTTACTTTCTCTGTATTTACCATATCACTCATATATCCTCATATCTTCCCATACCTCTTCACATATCATCATATCTCGCTACATTTCATCATATATCCCCATACCTCCTCATATCTCCCCATATCTCCCCATATCTCCCCATATCTCCTCATATCTCCCCAGATCTCATTACATCTCCTCATATATCGCACCTCTATCTATCACTAAGCAGCAATTCTCACTTCTGCGAAAATCAGTAAACTACTCGACTTTAAAATAACCCCTCCCCCATTACTGAGAAGTTTCCACCATGTTGAATTAATGATATATAGATCGCACATAGCAACCCACTTACTCGTATCTTTTCTAGTAAATAATAATCACTACTAGTAGTACTAATACTAGTTTATATATATATATATATATATATATATCCTACAACTGATACAGCTGATATATATTATTAGACATATTCTTACCGTTAAGTAATCTTCTATATATGGCGGATACGTGCGGATATCGCCAAGGGATTGCGATAGCTTCTCCCCGGGGATGTATGCATGCAATGATACTATACATGTAGTTAATTACTGTGGGGTTAATCCAGTGCTAATATTCGAGGTGGCGGAGGAGGAGGAGGTCTTAGTGAATTATGTCATTCGGAATGACTCATTCCCATCCCATATATTATACATCCTTCCTTCTATATATATATACAATAATAATACTAATACTATATCCTACATGTATTTAAAGCTTCTTTCATGAATGCATACGTAGTCTATTAATAGTATTACCGGCCCACAACACATTACTATAGTCATGTATATATACCCCCTTCTTCGATACACTTATGATTATATATCTGATAAGCGCTCCTACACTAAACATCAGTACAATACATGCAATAACATTGGTGTTAGCGATTAAATCACTCTTTTCCCACACTTCATTCAATAAGAATACCGTATACCCAACACCTTATAGGAGTTGTTGGTTTACCCTACTCTCGCAATCAGTACATAACAGTCTATAATACTCTCCATTTGATATCAGTATAGCAGATGCTCTCAGCGTCATTAAGATAATAGAGATGATTGTTACGGAGTCCAATTGTAACCGGTTATCTCATGGTTATTTCAAATAGACGCTATTTCACCGTTCCGCTTCATTGGTTATATGCATATATTACGGGCAAAACACTTAAATCCATTCATTGATTTAATCTTTCTCGCATATTTTTCTTCGAAACTTGAATGATTACATGTGCCTACACTGTTAGAAAAAACCCCGTGGTATAACCCCGTGGCGTCCTGGTATACCATTTACGGTATAACTAATTAAAAAAGTTATACCATATTTTATAAAAAGTTATACCATATTTTATATAAAGTTATACCATAATTTATTAAAATTTATACCATATATTATATAAAGTTATACCATATTTTATAAAAAGTTATACCATATTTGATATAAAGTTATTCCATAATTTATACCATATATTATATAAAGTTATACCATATTTTATAAAAAGTTATACCATATTTGATATAAAGTTATTCCATAATTTATACCATATATTATATAAAGTTATACCATATTTTATAAAAAGTTATACCATATTTGATATAAAGTTATTCCATAATTTATACCATATATTATATAAAGTTATACCATATTTTATAAAAAGTTATACCATATTTGATATAAAGTTATTCCATAATTTATACCATATATTATATAAAGTTATACCATATTTTATAAAAAGTTATACCATATTTGATATAAAGTTATTCCATAATTTATTAAAATTTATACCATATATTATATAAAGTTATACCATAAATTATAAAAAGTTATACCATATTTGATATAAAGTTATACCATAATTTATTAAAATTTATACCATATATTATACAAAGTTATACCATAATTTATTAAAAGTTATACTATATTTTATTTAAAGTTATACCATAATTTATTAAAAGTTATACTATATTTTATTTAAATTTATACCAGTGTTTATAATAACTTACTATTCTATATTATTAATTTATATATGGAATCGACATTTATAATGATAATTTATTTTCTAAAAACCACATATATGTTGGTGTAACAATATTGTTAATTAACAGATACATTTAAAAATAAATATCGTGATACAAAATTACATAAACAATTAATGTGTGTAGGACATGTTATGAAACAAATAAAATTAACAATAACACTTAATAAAATACGAAATAAATTATTTTGAACGAAAACCGAACAATAATCGACACACATAATAAGCATCCTCTTTTCTGATATATGGAGTCATTATTTCCTGCAATTAAAATTCAAATATTTATATAAGTTATATATATATATATATATATATATATATATATAGTATACTAGAGTATATAATAATATTGTATATTATATAATAGTATAAATATGTATCTTATAAGATATAAGAAACTGTATACATGTAAACTGCAGTTTCTTATATCTTCCTAGCAGTTATATATATAATATAGTATACATATTATATATATATATAACTGCTATTAGATTTTTCTAATTACAATTCTAATTATATATATACTATACTTTTGAATTAGAATACGAAAAATCATAAAATAACTATAATATTAAATATATAGTTATTAAGTAATTATTAAATAACCTTATCTTAATTTCATTGTAAATTCATTTTTCAATAATTTGCAAACTCCCATCATAAAATATAAGATTCCCGCATCTATTTTAGGAAATATTATAGTATATATATTTAATTATACACTTTATAATCTATATTTGATCAAGGATAGAAGGATATTAATAATATTTGTACAACAGTTAACATTATTTATATATATATATATAATATACCTATTACATACCTATTAGTAATATTATTTAAATTTAATTACATTGTGAGCTAAAAAATAAAATAAATAATTGACCATATATGGATATATATTATACTATCCATGGACTAATAAAATATAATTGCATATTTATTTTATATAGATATTTAACTAATATTAGTTATTAGTTATACTAACATATGTTATTAATTAGATAACTAAATTACCTGTTTGATCAGTTTGCCTAGTAGCGCTACATCAATATATTCGTTTATATATTTTTGTATATACGTTATATGCTTTTTCATCCCCATCAACTCACTATTCCTCTCCGGCAGTTTTTCTAATATTTTAAATGAATTTGAAATTCTGCAAATAATTCTTCAGTTTCCTGCATATTAATATATATATAGCATATAGTTATCATAATTTTATAATATATATATATATATATGTAATAAAGTGAATGTTCTAATACAGTTTATTAATCAAAGCAAAGACCTGTTGAACATAATAATATAATATAATAATAATAGTACCTACCCGATGAGATGCAGACCTAAGAATGAGGCAATATCACCGAGTGGAATTTATTCTTTAGAAAAATAACGAAATATACTTTACAGACGATAACAATATAAAATACCAGAAAAATAAACATTTACATGGCATTGTCTATGCAATTAACACAGAGCGAGACACCGACATCTAGTTTAAAGTTGTTATGTAGATATATCGATTTCTGTTACGTAATGCTAAATTCATTTAAATGTATATTACATTAATCGATATATCTACAACTTTGACTTTATAATATATATATATATATATATATATATATAATTATATAATTATATTCTAACAATTTAATTATATATTATAAATAATATATAAATATATTATAAAATTATATATTATATAAACTTTTATATTATTATATATAATATGATATAATTTGTATATATATATATAATATAAGTATAAATACCTGATGTATATTGTAATGTGTTGAACAATAGATGCTTCTCATGTTGAGTGTAGATATAATATGGAATTATGTATATATATATATATATATATATATATATATATATACATATACTCGAATAATTATAAGTATTTGTATATAAAATATAGGAAATATGGAATTATGTATATATATATACATATACTCTAATAATTATAAGTACTTGTATATAAAATAGAGGAAATGTATATGTATACATATTTCCCTATGGGGAATCTATATAGTTTCTTAAAACCAGTTTAATTGCAATTAGAAGCAATAAATGCTATGTCTATAATAATATAACACAACAATAAGATATAAGTATATATATATATATATATATATATATATATATATATATATATATATATATATATAAGTATATATAATAACAATAAGTAAACTATTATATTAAGGATACTATGAAGGATACTATTATGAATTATATTTCTTATACATTTTATTTTCAATCAAATATAAACTTAGTTTTAAAATGTTATGGTATAACTGGTATTTCCATATTGTATACAATATGGAAATACCAGTTATACCATATATGGTATAACATTCGTAATTTTTAGTTTATATTTTATTAAATATAATAATATAACTTTATGAATTATATAGTATATATACTATATAATTCATAAAGTTATATTATTATATTTAATAGCTAATGGTATAACTAAAAATTACGAATGTTATACCATATAATTCGTAATCTTATACCATTTCAATCAAGCTATATGGTATAACTAAACAAAACAAATGCTATACTATATAATATGTGATCTTATACCATTTCAATTAAGCTATATGGTATAACTAAACAAATCAAATGTTATACCATATAATATGTGATCTTATACCATTTAACGTAATTGTATGGTATAACTCGTATTTCCATATGTTATACCATATAATTCATAATGTTATACCCTTATTTTTAACAGTGTATATGCACATGTATATAGGCTAGAATAGTCTATAGAGTATTGCATTCATATCAACAACTAGGTGTAGTGTACATTTCCCCTCAGATTATAGAAACACATTGTTATACAATACCTATAGGTACGGATATACATATAACTTAGCTATAACTATATCTACGGGTATACATGTGTTAGTTGTTATCTGACTTGTATCCGTCGAAAGTAACGTTGAAACCAGCTGTCATAGTACTCCTGCGTATCCTATAGGACATCTTGTATTTTATTGCTATCGTAAGTTGTATAGATGTTATATGTTCTAAGGCAGTAACTAAGTACTAATCTCGCATGCACATAAGTATTACAATGTAAGGTATACCTAATATCATATAGAGAATCAATTAAGCCTTGGATTCATTAACCATATTTCTGATTGATATGTAGGTGTACTGAAACACTCTATAGTATACTTTGTATCCCTCAGTGTACACTATATGTATGTTAGTATTTTATATTATCTATAGTATAATATCATATTGTATATATAATATATTATATAATATACATTACATTATATAATACATATTATATATAATAAAATGCCTATTACAAAATGAATGTTGTCCCCTCAATTAATAAAAAATTATCCGAAGCCACTAAACATCCGCTGCCTGTACCTATAGTTACCTATAGGAACCTATAGGTATACTTTATAATAATAGGAATAACATAGGCATAATTATAATATGAATATAAACATATAGGTATACAATGAAAACAATACATATGTGAAATATAAATTCTACATTTATATAGTGAAAGTTCGTGTGAAAGTACGAGTTAATAACTGTTAATAAACGTTAAGTGAAATAGCGGACTGGTTAATATGAAGATGTTAGTGTAAGGAACAAGTGATATAAAGTAGAGAGAGAGAGAGCTAGTGTACAACTTGTACACCTGTACACGTGATGGTTAATAGTTGCCCGACACTGAGTATAGTAGAGTATATTATAGTATATAGTATATATATATACTATATATACTAGGTATCGTATCATTAGAATAGTTTAATTGAAAGGACAATTTGAATGAGATACATTTCATTACCGAACACTTACCGTTGAGACGATATCGCTCTACACTATCTCGACAACTACTTCACTGAAATTATTAACACTATAGTGTGTCTTCCGTAACATGTAATAGTGGTGTATACTAAACACAACACAACACAAATGTATGTCGGCTTATCAAACAGTTATTGACTACATACAATAGATTGGTGTTTTTATTTAAACGAATATAAAAAGTTGAATCACACATATTCATAACACACATACACATACATACGTATACACACACGCACATACATACACATACACACATGAACACAGAATGCACATGTGTGTTATTATATAGTTCAAATATTCAAATAAACAATGCACTGGTAGGATTAATGTATACGATGTCTTACGCATAAGAATCACCCAACTATTGATATCAATCAGCGCATGACCATAGTTTGCGATTACATAATAGTCTTACAATAGTAGTATCAGAGTTTAGCTTCGTTATTCGCATACTCTTTATTAGTGTAATATATGTATTTAATTAAATATATATAAATATGATTATTATTTATTATTAATATATATATATATATATATATATATTTATATATAAATGTATATATTTAATAACTATATTTTAACAACACCAGTATTGAATGTATAACTTAATGTATCAATAATGAATCAATAAGGGTCATCGCTTTTAACTTCCTCGGACTTTGCCTATAAACACATGTAATGCATTCTTTCATAAAACAGCAATGTTATCATACGATGGTGAAGTCTGTGTATTGATTTCTATAGCAAATACATTCTATCATATGTGGTGACTTCTTTGATAATTTAATATAATATCGATATTTGTTTTGAATATCTTAGCGCGACATTTAACTAAATTATAGACAATATATATATATATATATATATATATATATATATATATATGATATTATATATATTATATTATTAATATTATAATAATAATAACTAAATATACTAGTCTAGGTGAGTTAGAAATAATATCTTAGCATAACAGTTACCCCCCCCCCGGCGCACCCCCTTGTTGTGTAATCATTACGTCACCCGTACGCAGACGTTCGAGTTCCCCCGAGAAACTACGAGAGCCGCCTTCTTGAGGATCTTGTGAAGAACTATAACCGACATGCGCGACCTATAGCTAACGTGTTCGACGCCATCAACGTGTCCATCAGCTTCTACATCACTAAGATACTCGGTCTGGTTAGTGAACGGGACACGTGACACGCCCTCTAATACACGTGACACGCCCTCTAATACACATGACACGCCCTCTTATACACGTGACACGCCCTCTAACGCATCGATATAAAGAAAGTTTTTTCTTTATATCGATGGTTATACGATGTGTTTCGAATGGCACTTGTATCGATAAATTAACAAAATGGCATCAGTGATTTTGATTGGATATTAGTCATATTATATATGTCAAATATTAAAACATTAGACTTTTCGTCAAAATAGATTAAAGTTACTTCTCTATATCAATGGATTTAGATTATAAATATCAATAAAATACTATGATATCTTCAATTTAAATACACAAAATTACGAGGAATATTGATATGATGTATTTTAAATATATAATTTTATTTTTAGTATAGATAGTACATTAAAATTGGTAGTAATTATAAATATATATGTATAAATAAATATTAATTTTAAATAAAAAGTAGTGGGCAAGGTAGTAGGCTGCGAGTGCATCACCTCTATCACAACATTCTAGTGCTGTAAATGAACTCGAACAGTTCGAACAAGTTTCGAACAGTATCGAACTTTTGATACTTCGAACTTTGAAAAAGATTTCGGTTTCGAACTTTACAAATTTCGAACTTTTGAACTTCGAACTTCGAACTTTGAATTCAAGTATCGAACTTTAGTACTTCGAACTTTTGATGCAATTATCGAACTTGCGATCATATGTTTTATAATATAATTAATTTTAATATGTAAACTTAATTGTTATTTAACAATAAATTATAAATGATTGTATAAATAAATCATAGAATATATTTAAATTACGGGCCACTTTTTATGTTATCAAATAACTTTTTATTTATGATGAGAAATTAATGAAATTTTATTACGATTTAGATATTATAAACGTCAATAACATTACAATTTCAATTTTTGTAAATATGTTACTTATCGTCGAAAATGTGCCCGGCCCGTATTGCAAACAATGTTTGTAATACGGGCCAGGTAGTTTTAATACGGGCCGGGTAAAACATCCAATAGATTGCGAAACTAGTTATCATTTTTCAACCAATCAAATGAATTGTTATTTTTATGATACACGGTCGTCTATTAAGCCTATGTAAATTGTAAAATATCACTCTACCAATCAAATAGGAAAATAGTATTTGTTTATTTCATAAATATTAAAATATATACGTTATATATTTATGATCATAAATTTTGTTTTAATAAAAATTAACAAAAATACAATATGACGTCTATTATGAATTCAATAAGATTTCCAGTGATACTAATACAAAATTTTTTTTTTAATGTTTAAAATAATTTAAAAATTTTTTTTTTTAAATTTAAAACTAATGTTTAAATTTTTCAAGAAAATGTTAAAAAATATATCAACAATTTTTTTACAAACATTTAAAAAATATTAAATTTTTTTTTTAAATATTTCAAAATAATTTTTAAAATATTTCAAATGGGCAAAATTTAAATCACTAATTAAGAATCTCAATTTTGTTTGAGCCCATAACGTAATAGTCTTGATTCGTTTATATAGTATAAGTCCTTGTTAGGCTTCATTTACACTTCATTACTCTATCAAAATGCTTGACGTAATTTATATACAATTATCTATACGTACAAAATTTTGTTCGAAAAAGTATCGATACTTCAAAAAAAAATTTTTAACAAATATCGATACTTCACAAATTTTGTTCGAACAGTATCGATACTTCAAAAAGTTGTTCGAACAGTATCGATACTTCAACACTTATGTTCGAACATGTATCGATACTTCAAAAAGTAAGTTCGAACAAGTATCAATACCTC
>OZ025239.1:43205121-43222621 GCA_964019155.1 Osedax fenrisi
ACTACTACTACTACTACTACTACTACTACTACTACTACTACTACTACTACTACTAGCGAAACCTATATTACTACTAATCGATAATGAGTGTGCAATCATCCATAGTTAATTATCTCATTACTAAATAGTATAAGTTCTATGATCTGTATATTTAATAAAGCTGTATCAGTATACTGGTACACAAACATGATTTATACTATTAACTAAATATATATATATATGCATCATGTTTGTAAATCATATATTATATATATATACATATATTTATATTTATTTATAATATTCATTGATTTATATAGTTAATGTTACATACAAGTTAATTGTAATTAACACGTTAATAAGTTATTGATAATCATCTCAAAGTTAACAATGTAATGAAATTACAAATATAAACTTAATAATATAATTAGATGTTAATAATAACACATATATATTTCTTTGTATCACTCCATGTATCTGTTTATATATACTCTGTTTATATATACTCTCACCTCTTCTATCTTTTTACATATTGTCTGGAATGTATTGAATAACCAATATATAACTCATAAGTTTAGGTATAAAGTCTCAGGGGCGGATACAGGGGGGGGCTAGGGGGGCTCTAGCCCCCCCCTCATGATTGTAAAATATATGATTTAAAAATAGATAATATGGTTAAATCAGCAAAACATTCAATATCAATTATAGGTAGGGTGAATCTTTAAATGGCCGATTGTATATACCATGTATTTTTCATTTAAAAATTAATCACAATCAAGTTGGAAAATGTGTCACTTCGTCCATGATTAAGTTTAAAGATTCGATTGCAGATTTAAGAAAATTTGAATCAATTATAGTTGATATATTTACCACAAAAACTCTTTGGAAGAAAATTCTCGTTTTATTGCAGTGATAGAAAATAAGAAGCATGCTGCAATCAGCTATAATTCAAGTCAACAATAACATATCTAAGTAAATTTAATGCAACAGAGAAAAATTTAAATCAATATTAAAGGGGTATCCCACTATACTTGTATATAAGATTTTCCGGCAACTTACTTGAAATATTGTAACTTTAAAAAATTATTATATCAAGTTGTAATGGAATACTCCTATACAGTTATTATATTTCAGGCAAGTTGCCGGAAAGTAAAGGGGTTTCCCACTAAAATTGTAGTTAACTTTATAGAAAATGTTTTTAAAGTTAAAATATTTCCGGCAACTTGCCTGAAATATTTGTAGTGGGATACCCCCTTTAGATATAATCATTCTTTATATAAGATAAAATATTTCATTACATGGTCATAATGAGTATTCTCTAGAATCTATAGATTAATCTAATTAAAATTAAATTCTAAATTAAACTAATTAGTATACTGATCCACATTTTAATCTAGGAAATTTCAATGCACTTCTAAAACTATGTATAAACTCTGGAAATGATATATTAAAAGAACACTTATTAATGTGTAGTAAAAATGCTAAATACACTTTAAAAAAAACACAGAATGAATTGATATTTGAATGTGGTGAATATATTAAAGACAGAATAATTATTCTTCAATTATAATTGATGGTATAAAAAAAGCTAAATATTTTAGCTGATGAAACCATAGATGTATATAATACTGAACACATGGCTTTATAAATTAGATATTATAATGGTAGTGTATCACTGAAAAGTTGAATTATTTCATAGGATGTGAACATCTTAGTGGAGAAAGTAAATCTAACTTGATTATGGATACACTAACTAAATCTGAATTACATATTGAAAATTTAAGAGGGTAAGGATACTATGGAGCAGGAAATATTTCTGGAAAAATAAAAGGAGCGTCAACTATAATTCTGAATAAGAACACTAACTCTACACATGTATACTATAGATCACATGTATTAAATATATCAATAGTAGATGAATGCAAAATGTCGTTAATTCAAAATATGGTAAGCATATTGTTAGAAATCTGCATATTTTTTAAATATTCTGCTAAGAGGCAAGGTTTATTAGAAGAAAATTTTACACAAATTTGTGTTGAATCTTCTAAAAAGAAATTAGTTAAAGTAAAACGAGATCGGTTGCCATGATTCTTAGCGAGTATTTATCAAACTGTATCAAGCAATACTTGAAAAATGTTAGAAATATGTGAAGATAAAACATGGAATTCAGAAAGTATAACAAAAGCTAACGGTCTTTACAATTCTATGATTAATACTCAATTTAGTATGTCATTAATTGTATGTAATAATTCAATTAATTTTATAGAAAATTTAACAAATGCTCTCTAGGGTAGGTCAATAGACGCATATAAGGCAAATAATGATATTCAAAGTGTAATTAAAGGGATACAAGTTTGTAGAGATAATATTGATGAAGTACAATTAGAATGGAATGAAGAAGCGTCACATTTATTATCATATTCAAATGAAGGAATTTCTTTACCAAGGTTAAATAAAGACACCTGCTTCATCATCTGAAGAGTATTTAAAAAAAAGTAATATATATTCCATTCTTGGATCATTTTATAATGGAGATGAAAGAAGGATCCAATATATACATATTGTATATATCTCTTGTAGCATTATTAATTCCAAAAGTAGTGAATGAAAACAAGGATTCATGAATAGAAAATATATTAAAGTTTTATGAATTAGTAAAAGATGATTTACCAAAGATACATTTAATACAAACCGAATTGATTTGTTGGGAAGTTAAATGGACAGAAAATAAATATCTATAGATATAGGTATACCTAATACAATACAAATTGTTACGACCAGTACTCAAGTACTCGATAACATGGCAAGGTAAATTGAAATTATTAAATAATGTATAATTTATATATATTATTATATACATTTTTTTCTAATATCTATGAAATGCTTTTATTGATGGCTACTACTCTAGTTACCTTGTGTGAATGTGAACGTTCATTTAACCGATTAAGAATAATAAATACATATTTACCTTCGATTATGAGTGAATATCAACTAAAAAGAATTCTTTATATATACATAAAGACATAGAGATCGATTGTGATTATATTATTTCCAAATTTGAAATACGTAATCCAAGAATAATGCAATTGATTAATATATTGGATTAATAGTTTTTATTCAATAAAATATAAAATATTATTCTATTTAATTTAATATAGTATTTAAATTATATATCAATTGAATATTATCATAGTAAATATGTCTTATTTTAAAAATATACTTTTATTTGAATGTCAGCCCCCCCCTTGAAAAATTCCTGTATCCGCCCCTGAGTCTATACTATTGATTCACATAATGTTGTAGTGTATTTAGATTATTTATATCTATAAATTGTGTCTATTGCATTATATTAATAACTAATTTATATCAGTAATAGTATGTTGAAAAAATATAATAATATTTACAGAATAACTTCAATATAATCATTATTTAATAAAAACTATAAAGTAGAATACTCTTATTTAGATAATAACTATATATTTATACATATATATATATATATATATATATATATATATATATTTATTTATATATATATATATATATATATATAGATTTATATATATATATATATATATCAGTATATCCCTATTTACTTTCTCTATCCCTAAACATATCACCGTATCTTTTATCTATATATCAATCTATCTAACTATCTCTTTCAATTATCTTTATTTGTCTATATATATATATATATATATATATATATATATTGATAAGTATATGTAGGTGTATTGATACATATTGAATGTACACATTATGTAGATGTATGCAGATACGTGGAAACTATTTGCTGTCGAATGTAGGCCAGACTATACTGTGATAAACAATATATACAGAACACGTGATAATAACTCAACCTTAAGCACGTGATAGTAACTAACATATGTGTGGTATGGTAGTTTGCTCACATTATCAGGAGGAACCAATTATTTATAAATCTCTAGCATTTATAATAACTTTATATGTGCTTTATACAATAATAATAATAATAATAATAATAATAATAATAATAATAATAATAATAATAATAATAATAATAATAATAATAATAATAATAATAATAATAATAATAATAATGATAATAATAATAATAATAATAATAATAATAATAATAATAATAATAATAATAATAATAATAATAATAATAATAATAATAATAATAATAATAATAATAATAATAATAATAATAATAATAATAATAATAATAATAATAATAATAATAATAATAATAATAATAATAATAATAATAATAATAATAATAATAATAATAATAATAATAATAATAATAATAATAATAATAATAATAATAATAATAATAATAATAATAATAATAATAATAATAATAATAATAATAATAATAATAATAATAATAATAATAATAATTTATATATATATATGTTATAAAGTGAAGTCTGCATATATATCGATTAATGTAATATACATATATGTCGAATTGAATTGAATTCAATTCGGTCATTAAAATTATCGATTTAATTAAATTTATTATCAATCTACACAAATAAATATTTATAAATCATCTTTAATTTATAAATTAATATTCAATATATCAAAAGTTATAAAAACATATGACCAATTAAATAATTTTTAAAATTGTTAATCAGACATCATTCACAATACTCTAATACACTAACAATTCAAATTACTGAGACTATTTAGTGTGTATTTATTTATGATTGATTTAACCTATTTGAGTATTGAAATATAGGTCATACATTTATAATATTAGTTTTAGAAGGTTATATGACTTTTTCTATTATAATAATTTAACTTTATTATGAAATATTGTTCACATACTTTTAATAATAAATAATAATTAAATTGTACATAAAACTCATAGATTTAGAGTACCAGTACTCTATATCTGTGGTACTCTATATCTATGATAAAAATATAATTTTATTGAATTTTTCAGTATAACCCTGGCGAACTAGTGCATAACTAAGTCCATTGATATTTATGTAAACAAATGTACATTTTACAATTTTAAAAATAAGATAAAAAATCACTAAAATAGCTTTATTTGTACATTATATTAAATAAAATTATAAATATTTTATTAATTATTATATTATATATATAATATGATATATTTCATTAAATAAACATATAATAGTATTGTTATTTTGATGTAATATGAAATATTAGATCATTTTGAAATAATTTCATATTTTATTTATTATGTATATTTAATAAATGTCGTATTATAAGACAATTAATTAAACACATTTACTCTATACTTTGGGAGATGCTGCGAGACGCTGCTTCTTTAGCAACCGCGACTCTGCATTAAAAAGGGGTTACAATTGAATACCCACATATGTAATATGTTATTACAGATAACCCTTAACTAAGTCAACATATAAAGGACCTCTTCCTCTGACTATATACACACCACGTGTAATTCAAGACAATAATATAATTGTTATGATTATAATCATTTAAACAACTTTGTTATAATTTTCTGTATTTATGGAAGAACAATAATGTACGATTAGTAATATCAATAATAATGTATTATTATATAATTATAATATAATTATATTATTAAATATATTATATAACTATTGCTGGCTCTTATTAATATATTACGGTACTATTATAAAAGAATCGTATATAATTGTACATCGAATTTATAAATGAATTCACAAAAAAAACAACATTATTTCAATCATATTATAATATGATTGTAATAAATATATTGTTTGTCGTTAATTTGTTCATAAATTCTATGTAAAATTATATACATATATATATATATATATATATATATAATATATATATATATATATATATATATATATATATATATATATATATATATATATATATATATATATATATACATATTATGTATGTAACTTGGTAAACAAATTAATTGATAAATTAGTAACTATAGTTAATAATGTAAATATTAATGAGATAAAAAAACTATTTATATACGAAAATACATATGTTACCTAATCGGATTGCATAAGACGTAGTATTGCATAATATCGATGTATGGAGGTGTGAAGTAGCTAAGATAACAATGAAAGCTGTGTTACGTAATCCATGTGTTCATTTCACACACACACACGAGTCTATAGCTTAGGCATGAGTATATAGTGTATTGTCCACTATATATATATTATACATGGCTTATATTATCGATTTTTTAAACTGGAAAATAATTGTATAGGATATTGTTATTTATTTATACTCTATATCCTATACCCTATACCCTATGTTTGATCTACAGGATATTGTATTTGGCCTTTTTATATTGATTTTATTTATAACTATTTATTCTATATCACACACATATATATATATTAAAATGATACAATAATATTTAAATTTCCATCAATATAGTTATATAATAATTACAATATAATGATTTCTCTTTCATTAATAATACATCGCCTTGTATTATATAAGTTGTATATACCGGTATTGTTATAGCAGCATTGCAATAGTATGCTGTATAATACCGGATTATCATTTATTTCTAGAATGTGTTCAAATAACTAAAATAATATAAATGTATATAAAATAAAATAATATAAAAATAATAAATATTAGCAAAATAAATTTAACGTGTAGCATTTTGTATTCATATTTTATTAAATATTCATAAATATTCGCCAATATATGATATAGTTTGCGGACACAAACTATATAATCACCCACACATCCATATCTATAGATAGTGATCATACATATAAATGTCATAATGTTAAGGGTGTTAACGGCCTTCATTTTAATACATATCCAATAGAATTGAATAGATATCTATTGACATATATATAATTGTTATTGAAATAGATAATTTGTAATAATAACAATCGTGTATATTCTCAATTGGTTATCAGCGAGTTTTCGTGTAATTTGTATGTCTCATCCTCTATCTTCTTCCTCCTCCTCCTCCTCCTCCTCCTCCTCCTCCTCCTCCTCCTCCTCCTCCTCCTCCTCCTCCTCCTCCTCCTCCTCCTCCTCCTCCTCCTCCTCCTCCTCCTCCACCAAAAAATTTTTATTTTGTATACCTTATTGAAAAATATTGATTTTGTTCTCAAAAAATATTGTAAAAGTTGTATAAATTAAATTTTTAATTTAAATATATTTAAATTATTAATCTTTTTTTTAATTTTACTTTTTATATTATATAGACATACAAATAAATTGTAAAAAAAAAATGTAGTTCACATATTTGAGTTTTTAAAAAAATCCTAGAAATGTCGTATATTTCATTTATAGGAAAAAAAATTAAACAATTTAATTTTTTTATTTTCCATAATTATCACATTTTATCTATGCATATATTGTGCACATGTGTTATTAAAATTTCATAATACAACAACAATTATTAGTAGGTTAAAAGTCAGTTTTAAGTCATTTTTAAAATTCCCTTTTACATTTCGTATTCTAGGATCTACAACTATAACGGTAACGCACTACTTACTTATATACCTAAACTATAAGTAAACAGACAACAGAATTATAAAGCAAACATGCATTATTTTTAAACTTCTAAAACGAATAAATACTACATACTCTCGAAAAAAACTAAACTGGCTTACCTTTAAATATAGATCCATTTACAAAACTCTAAATATTATATATATATATATATATATATATATATATATATATATATATATATATATATATATATATATATATATATATATATATTGCAATACATGCTAAACTTCCTACGTCAAAACACAATCAATCGACTAACTTCTCATCTCACTGGAGTAAACTCCCCAGGACTATAACTAACGAAAAACACTTAACATTTAAAACAAACTTAATACATATAAATTTTCACTTAACATTTTAAACAAATACTACTACTAATATACAACATAATTACAAACAAATAATTCTTAATATTATTATTTTATTTTATTTTTTATTATTAATGTCGCCATATTAATTCCCCCAACTTTTAATATATATATACAATTTATTTAAAATTTGAAATTAGCGAATAAATAAATTATACTACAAATACGCACACTCTCACGCACACACACACACTCACGCACACACATACGCACACACACACACTCACGCACACACACACTCACGCACACACACACACGCACATATATAGTTAATACTACTAATATTATAATGTATACATAATATAACATAGATTACAGATGATCATTGACGACAATATATTTAATAATGGGCGATATTCAATAATCGAAATCTAATACTAAGGGCATATATGACCTAATTAATAATCAAGCATACATACATATATGTATATATATATATATATATATATCCAAAAACATACACAAACACACAAATATACACATAAACACACATATATATATATATATATATATATATACGTGTGTATCTATGTGTGTTTGTGTGTGGATGTGTGTGTATATGCACACATGTGTAGTAAGTAATAGCATTGAGTTGTACAGTGTAACATGTCAAGCCGATGATGTCACATGTGTAAAGCAATGTATACTGCAGTACTGTATTAGCGTGAAGGTAGCCCACTACAACATCATGCTAGTATCGTAAACTCGCTTACGTCATAGCCCCATTACTATAGGTATACTTGTGTCGTACTTGTGTCGTACTTGTGTCGTACTTGTGTCGCACTGTAATAGATTGCATGCGGTCATAGTACATCAGTAACTGTGCCTCAGTATACTATAGTGTATAGTATATATGTCGGTTCTATTTCATTTGCGATTATTTTATCTATATTTTTGTTTAGTTCATTAATGTATATACATAAATAATAATTATTATATATATAATAATTATTATTTATTTTAGTTAACTATCTCGAGATTAATTGTTGTATATATATCTTGAATGTTTGATGGGGTTTTATGGATCTAATATAGGTTGGGAATAAATTCCATAGCTTTTTATATACCAATATAACTCAGGTATCAATATATCTTATATATATATGTGTGGTTATACTTTGTAATTGGTTTTGCAATATGTGCAATATATGACGTATGTATGTTTCTGACAGGTGTTATAACATGTCATGCTATATTCGTGTTCGTATAACATGTGAACGATATAGAAGGACTATAGTATTACTATACCTAGTAGTAATAGTTCACAACATACTAGATAGTGTAATGCTTAGATACATCTCTGGCGTAGTCATCCGTACAGAACACCTGTAGGCTGTAGGTATAGGTTATGTGTATAGGTTGTCAGATCGTATCAACACTGTATAAAGGTGGGGGGTCACATTACCAGTATTTCCGAAAATAATGTCCGGAAATGTTTTCTATATAAAATGATTTTCTAGCAAGTTATAGTGGGATACCCCCTTTAAAGTTACTATATTTGCAGAGAGTTGCCATAACGTATTCCACTACAATTGGTGAAGTATTTGTTTCCTCTGTAAAGTTAACTTGCTAGAAAATCACTTTCTAGCAAACATTTCCGGACATTATTTCCGGAAATATTGTTAGTGGGATGTGATCCCCCTCAACACATAACTGTGATGTAGATGATACGGTGAGTGATTGTACACACGTACGAAGCTGCGTTAACACCGTATTGACCACTAGCACTGGTCACCTCTAGAACTGGTCATCGGGTCATAATAGCCAGTTACGTAATACTGTGATACTGGTTCTAGAGGTCACTACTGACCACACAACTATCGGTCTAACCACCACCGCCACCACTAGCCTCACTAGCCCCACTAGCCCCACTGATCCTGTAGTGGTCACGTGTTATAAACACGTCCGCACATCCGGCGTCCAGCATCCATTATCCGCCACTCCTCCCACACATTCGCACCCGCACACTGCACACTGCCACACCCGCACACACGGTCGCGCTACAGTGTAGTCGCGTATACGCGTGACGAAGTTTCCGATGTTCTAGATGATTCTACATCTTACTTTTAATGATTCGCTGCTATTAGTGCTAGGGGTTGAAAACACTACTAACGAGTTAGTGTATACAGCATCAGTGTGGCGTGCGTTCATGGCGTGCGTTAACTGTGATCACGCGTGCTCACTACGCTACCACTTTTATTGTGATTCTTAATAATTACGTAATTATTAGAATAGTAACAATCATGCAAACTATCAATAACACATGTAAACAATAGTAATAATATATTATAAAATAATATATATGTATATATATATATAACCTAAGTTTAATTAATCTCTATGTAAATGAAAATTATCATGATACAAAATTTAAATAAGAATTCATAATTTGGATTTTAATTTACATTCTTATAAATAATAATAAAAAACAATATACTTGATCATTGGACTAAAATTGATATAAAGTAACGCCATCTAGTGGATTAATGCCACAATGGTTTTAAGGTAGCCATTTTACCCTCCATGGATGGTAATGTGGCCACCTTAATAATTTCAATTAGATAATTCTTAAATGAAAAAATTATTCGGCAGTCCTCTTGTATATCATAATATGTATCTAAATTTATAACATTATCGAATTAGAACTAATATGTATAAAGTTATACAACATTAACGAATGCCTTCGTGTATCTAATGCCTGCAAGTATAGAATGCCTTCATGTTTCGCATTCTTTATGTATCGCATTCTTCATGGACGTTTTCATTGCATGTTGAGCTTCTATTCAATGTTTGTTATACATGTGCATGTAAATGTACTTGTGTACCTATGTAAGACTTGTAAAGTATTACTATTGTTATAGAAGTAAACATCAGAATATCGATATTAGAATGCGTATGTTATCATAATAATGTATATAAGTTCGTTCGATGAATTTGTGTGTACATATTAACAACTAATATGTATTTTATTTACTTATATTTTATCCATTTAATTATTTTTCTACAAGTAATATCATGCATGTAATATCTTTATTATTATTATTTTCTTTTATATGGATCAATTTCTCAAATAATATATCTATATTATATATATATATATATATATATATATATATATATATATATATATATATATATATATATATATATATATATATATACAGTTATAGTGATATAGTTTTACGCGTATAATAAGCTTCGCGTATACTCCGTATAGTCAATACCTGAATATTTTCAAAATGATGTATTGGTTTTCAGTCAATTTATATGTAAGTTTCATCGGTTATAGTAAATATTATTTTCTATATTAAATAATATGATGTTCTTTAATAGGAATATATTTTCTAATTAGACTGCCCAGTGGGTACCACCCTGTACAATACATATTGTGGGCGTGTAATAAATAATAGTAGACCATCTTTTATTATTGATATTAACTAATATCAAAAATGCGTTAAAAAGTGTAAAAGTTTTTAGTTAATAATAACAATGTATTACTCTTTAGTTGTAATTCAAACATAGTTTGAAAAGGAGTGACGAGTTAAAACTAGTATACCTATACTAGTTTTTTATCTCAGAATAATTATTTTACTATAATAGCTATATAGTATATATTTCTTCACAATATTATACTTACCTTACCAGGTCGAGCTTGCTCGGTAATCCATATCATGATTTGTCCACCCTTCTCTATCCTCCATCGCTGTTTTCATCTCTCTATCGTTGATGATTCGAATAATCTCTTAGTTGACCGATGTTCGTCTTTGCTGGTCGTCCGCGTTTTCGTTTACCATGATGTGGTTGCCTGAGTATTAGATCGCTTGCCAGTTCATATTTGCTTCTCTAACAGTATTCATATAATTTGTTCTGCGGGATATCGTCTGCTTCATCTTTCAGTTAAAGTAAATCCGAGTTCTCTGTCATTGTCCAACGTTGTTTTTAGAATATAGTCGAGGCAGATTATAAAAATAAATGGTGCTAGTGTGTCTCCCTGTAACACTCCGGTAGTAATCTCAAAGAAAGGTGTATCTCCGTATGGACCATACGGTATGGTGAACATACCATTGATCGAGTGTAATTATAGAGCATCATGATTGAGTTAACTTTTCTTCCGGTATGCCATATTTTATAAGTATATCTTTCATCTTTTTACGGTTTATAGTATCAAATGCTTTTGAAAAATCAATGAAGGATTGTTAGTGGTAGGTTTTTATCTTTTACTCCTCTAATATTCGTCTTATGGTCATAATTTGTCCTTTCGTAGATCTATTTTTACGAAAACCATTTTGGTTTCGCCTTAGAATTGGGTCAATTTCTGGTCTAATTCTGTTTAATAACATTAAGTTATATATTTTTGCGGATATTGCTGTTAGTGTTATTCCTCTGTAGTTTTTAGTGATGGGTAGGTTTCCTTTCTTTTAAAAAGGAAGAATACATCCATATATACATCTTGATATAGGTTCTTGAAAATATATACGATTACATGATTTTAGTAAGAATTCTTTGAAATCTTCTAATTTCCATACTTCTGCTGGTATTTCGTCCAATCTAACTGCTTTTCCGTATGATATATTTTGTGTGGCTTTTATCACTTCTTCTTTTGTGAAGAGGCCAGATTTTATCTCAAGTTTATTCAGTATTTGAGTTAAATTTTCACTATGTATTGTTGATTGGATAGTCTTGCATAGTAGATCTTAAAAATGATTATACCAAAGTTTGATTCGCTCTTTATCATAGTTGCTTTCAGTTTCGCTTTATTGGATTTCTTCCTTCCGCTGACTTCGTTTATTGTTTTCCAAGCTAGAGCAGATTTCTTATTTGTAGCAGCTGTTTAAATTTCATTTATATTAATATAGTTATTTTGTTCTAGATCGTAAGAATTTTCTAGAGACTTTTGTGCTTTAAATAAATGAAAGCTTGTTGATATTTACTTGTGTAGTTGTGTTATCTTTCAGTTTTGCTACTTCGTGCAGTATATCTCGTTTTTGACAGATTTCTGCTGTTTTCCATGGTATTCGTTTATTTAATTTGTATTTCAGTGGTATTAATTTATTCGCTGCTTCTTTGCATGCTTTTTCAAATTGTGTATATCTCGTGTTGATTGGTGTCGTTGATGAGGCATCCGAGTTTTCAAGAGCTGAGAAACTGTTTTTTACTGTTATAATGAACTCTTTCCTGATCATGTTGCAGTGTTGCCCAGTCGTATGGTTTGAATTTTCTATATTTCATTTTGTTCAATCTAACTGCTTTTCCGTATGATATATTTTGTGTGGCTTTTATCACTTCTTCTTTTGTGAAGAGGCCAGATTTTATCTCAAGTTTATTCAGTATTTGAGTTAAATTTTCACTATGTATTGTTGATTGGATAGTCTTGCATAGTAGATCTTAAAAATGATTATACCAAAGTTTGATTCGTTCTTTATCATAGTTGCTTTCAGTTTCGCTTTATTGGATTTCTTCCTTCCGCTGACTTCGTTTATTGTTTTCCAAGCTAGAGCAGATTTCTTATTTGTAGCAGCTGTTTAAATTTCATTTATATTAATATAGTTATTTTGTTCTAGATCGTAAGAATTTTCTAGAGACTTTTGTGCTTTAAATAAATGAAAGCTTGTTGATATTTACTTGTGTAGTTGTGTTATCTTTCAGTTTTGCTACTTCGTGCAGTATATCTCGTTTTTGACAGATTTCTGCTGTTTTCCATGGTATTCGTTTATTTAATTTGTATTTCAGTGGTATTAATTTATTCGCTGCTTCTTTGCATGCTTTTTCAAATTGTGTATATCTCGTGTTGATTGGTGTCGTTGATGAGGCATCCGAGTTTTCAATAGCTGAGAAACTGTTTTTTACTGTTATAATGAACTCTTTCCTGATCATGTTGCAGTGTTGCCCAGTCGTATGGTTTGAATTTTCTATCTTTCATTTTGTTCGCTCTGAGACTCAGCTTTATATCTGCAGTTGATTCGAACTGCAGTATGATTTGATGATTAGATGCAATAATATTAAACGAATTATAAGCTCTGCAGTTTTTTACACTGTTCTTCCATTTTCAGTTTATAATTATGAAGTCAATCTGTAATTTAAATTCATTTGGTGAGTTATGTGTCTATAATTGACCATTTATTTTCTGATAGTGAGTGTTTAGACATATCAAATTGTTTTATTGAAGATAGTCCTTTAGCATTTGGCCATTCCGGTTTGTAGTTTTATGATAGGTGTACTTATATCCGCTTTCTTGTCCGAGATGTACATTTAAGTCTCCTCCTATGATCAGCACATTATGCTTTGGTATCTGCCTTGTCAATGAGGTAAGTCTTGTATAGAATAATTAAATGTCTTGATCGTCACTAACATTTGTTGAACTGTAGCATGATATAACTGTGGTGTGTGGGTTTTCTTGAAAGTGTGCTATCATAATTCTATAGAAACCTATAGGTTATATCATTTCGACACTAGCGATTGCGTTGTAAGCTTTGTTTCTGACCACGATTCCGATTCCACCAGTTGCAGCATTTATACTATTTGTCCAGGCTGAGACGGTTAGAAGTTTCCATTTATCACAAGCTTGTTACTTGATGACTATATCTTCATGTACGAATCTATGCTATTGGATGCACATTATTTCTTGTCCTGTTCTTTCGGCTGAGGATATCAATTCTGGTATTTTATATACTTAATTAAGTGTTTGGGTATTCAGCGATCCCATTTTAAAACTTTTAGATGCACTTAATAATTTTGAAGTAGAAGTCTCATTTTTCTTTTTCTCGTTTTCATTTTCATTTTTATTTTTATTTTCTTTTTTCTTTCTCTCTCTCAGTCACTAATTTTTCTACTGCAACCTGAGGTGTTATTAAAGGTCGCGCTCCTTGTTTAACCGCGCGACAAGTAATGCGTGATTATTGATTAGTCATGTTGGGTTGATTATTGTCATGTCATGTTTTACTTTCGTTAGCTGAATAAAATGTGCGGTCGCCATTCCATACACATTTGCGTAACCCTGCAAGGGTGGCTAAATAGGTAATGTGCCTTACCAATGGGTACCCTGGATTTTATCCGGCACTATGTATTTGTTATTCGCAGTTAATCATTATATCTAATGGCCTTTCCCCTATCCGCAACATGGGGAGCCGGTGGATGGGAGGTGTCATCACTACACCACTATACAATATTAAAACGTCATGGTTATTATAGAAATCTATTAAATTGTTTTTCTATATACATGATAGGTATGTATATAATAGAACATATGCATATATAATATATTAAACTATATTTATTTGTATTTATTTGTATATATGAATTGATTATAATTTAGTAAATTTGTAAAATAAGAATAAATATATGTCTAAAATAAATATATAATAACTACAATATATATATATATAAAACCTTTACAGTAGACCGATGTATGTGCTAATCGAAATACAAAAAATATTTTGATAGTGCTTAACCCTTAATAAGCACTGATTATAGTTTTAATTTTATAATATGATGTGAAATGTATGCACTGCCATATATTTACATGTACAATTTCTACCTTGAGGGGTGCCCTTAAAAGTGATATCTGATGCGTTATCTGATACGTTATCAGCATCATCTGTTATCATTATGCATATTAGCAGCAAGCCACGCGCACTACATGTGCAGTGCGAGAGCCGATTGCTGCTAATTATAATACTAATAATTCTTATAATAATAATTCTATAATATATAATAATCTAGTAATATTTTAAATATTACTAGATTACTATTATATATATATATAATACAGTAATTCTTATTAGAATATATTAATATTATATTGATCAAAGAATTACAATTCAAAATATTCAAAATATATTGATTAGCCACGTATACTTATATATAGTATAACCCGCTTATAGTAAACACTTATCGATTTCCCTACATATTTACTATAAGTTGATTTCACTCAATATATATATTGCTGTACTAGAATATATATATTTTACCTTTTACCTTTTACCTATCCCATAGCATTTGGATGCCGTAGGGGCGCAGTTGACTTCAATATAATACGTTTCCATCGGTCTCTATCCCGGGTCGCTCGCATCGCTTCTTCTATTCCAAGACTAGTCCATTCGACGATATTATCTTGCCATTGTGTCCTTGGCCGTCCTCTTCTTCTTCTATCTTCAATGGATCATTGCAAAATAGTATTATACATAGAGTTTGATCGTGATACAGGACCAAACCACCTCAACTTCTTTGCAATGACCATCGCCAGCAATTCCGAGTGTTTGCCAATTTCTTTAACAACTCGACTCCGTACCTCAATATTGGTTATCTTGTCTCGGTATGATATGTTCATTAGCCTTCTTAAACATCTCATTTCCAATGCTCTAATACGTCCTTGTAACTACTTTTTTAGAGTCCACGTTTCGCACGCATATAGGAATATTGAGTTTACTAGCGATTGCATAAGTCGAATTTTTAGATTCAGTTGAAGTGATTTGTCGTACCATATAACATTTAGTTTTGATAATGCAGTTATTATATGACCTGTTCTATATATTATTTCAGATTTGGAACCTTTATCGTATATAATTGCACCTACGTATTTAAATTTTTCAACTATTTTGAGTGTATCGTTGTTTATCTTTATTTCGGATGTGAAATTACCTTCAGAATTAGTCATAGTTTGAGTTTTCGTAGCATTAATCTCCATTCCATATTTACGCGATGTACTGTCAATCTTTTTTATTAGATTGAATAGCTCGGATTCACTACCTGCTAGTCCGTCTATGTCATCCGCAAATCTTAGATTTGTAATTATTTTACCTCCGATATTTACTGTACCTATATGATTTTCTAATGCATCATTCATTATTTGTTCCAGCATGATGTTGAAGAGTGTGGGTGACAGTAAACAACCTTGTCTCACTCCAGTTGTTGTGTGGAACCATTCACCAATTTTTCCGTCAGAGTAAACAGCACTTTCAGCTTTACCTATATAGAATTTGTATAGCTTCTATTAATTTTAAGTTGATATTAAATCTTTTCATAGATGACCACAATGCTTCATGCCAGACTCTATCAAATGCTTTTTTCAAGTCTATAAATACATGATATAGCGGCTTCTTATGTTATGCATATTTTTCCGATATGATTCAAAGGTTGAATATTTGTTCACTTGTACTTCGGCCTTTTCGAAAACCAGCTTGTTCTTCGGAAATAAATTCTTCAGTAATGTGCTGTAGCCTGTGTAGAATTATCTTTAGCATAATTTTACTCGCGTGTGATATAAGGCTTATTGTCCTGTAGTTTTCACATTTCTGTTTACTTCCTTTCTTATGTAGACTTATTATCAGTGACTTTGTCCATTCAGATGGCCATATTCCGCATATTTAAGCAACTTTTTTAGTATGTCACCGTCTGATTTAAGAAGTTCAGCGGGTATGTTGTCAACACCAGGTGATTTACCGATCTTTAGTGCACGTATAGCAGCTTCCACTTCACTTTCCAGAATAGGGAAGCTATCTTGGTCTGTAGGTTCATTCACGGCGAGCACTGCATCATCTCCTTCAGCGTTATGTGAATACAGTTCTGAACAGTATTCTGTCCATCTTTTCCTAACATCCATTTTATCAGTGATACATTTGCCATGTTTATCCTGTATATTTACAGCGGCATTATCCGTCGGTTTAGTTAGT
>OZ025239.1:43225121-43302121 GCA_964019155.1 Osedax fenrisi
ACAGACTAACTACCAGTCTAACTACAAGTCTAACTACCAGTCTAACTACCAGTATAACTACCAGTCTAGCTAACAGTCTAACTACCAGTCTAACTACCAGTATAACTACCAGACTAACTACCAGTCTAACTACCAGTCTATCTACCAGTCTAACTACCAGACTAACTACCAGTCTAACTATAAGTTTAACTACCAGTCTAGCTACCAATCTAGCTACCAGTCTAACTACCAGTCTAACTACCAGTATAACTACTAGTCTAAGTACCAGTCTAACTACCAGTCTAGCTAACAGTCTAGCTACCAGACTAACTACCAGTCTAACTACCAGTCTAGCTACCAGTCTAACTACTAGTATAACTACCAGTCTAACTACCAGTCTAACTACCAGTCTAACTACCAGTCTAACTACCAGTCTAACTACCAGTCTAACTACCAGTCTAACTACCAGTCTAACTACCAGTATAACTACCAGTCTAGCTAACAGTATAACTACAGGTATAACTACCAGTATAACTACCAGTCTAACTACCAGTCTAACTACCAGTCTAACTACTAGTATAACTACCAGTTTAACTACCAGTCTAACTACCAAGTATAACTACCAGTATAACTAACAGACTAACTACCAGTCTAACTACCAGTCTAACTACCAGTATAACTACCAGTCTAGCTACCAGTATAACTACCAGTCTAGCTAACAATCTAACTACAGGTATAACTACCAGTCTAACTACCAGTCTAACTACTAGTATAACTACCAGTCTAACTACCAGTCTAACTACCAAGTATAACTACCAGTATAACTAACAGACTAACTAACAGTCTAGCTACCAGTATAACTACTAGTTTAATTACCAGTATAACTACCAGTCTAGCTAACAGTCTAGCTACCAGTATAAATACTAGTTTAATTACCAGTATAACTACCAGTCTAACTACCAGTCTAACTACCATCTAACTAACATATATGTATATATATATATATATATGTGTGTGTGTGTGTGTATATATATATGTGTGTGTTTGCAATAGTACAGTTGCATCCATATTGAATTAAACATATATGTTATATCATATGAAATATAAATTTATATATATATAATTATTTATGTTTATATATTTATATATATATATATATATATATATATATATAGTATACCTAAAGTATATATATATAGTATACCATAACCTCCATAATGGAGGCTCCATTCCTCGTATTAAATCTGTTACTTATCGTGTTATCTTCCATAACTTAACCATAACAAACATTTACTCTACAAGACATCTTTAGAATTGCTACTCGCTGTGATCATATCATTGCAATCATTAAATCACACATATTCATTTGGTGTAATCTTAGTGTAATATAATGTAAACTAATTATGTAGATAAATTAATATTTAATCATTAAATGAAAATATTATAATAAATATTATAACTTAATGTTGTACTTGGTTTGGTATACTACATTTATAATATTACATTTGTATAATATTGTTGATTTATTTGTATAATGTTATTCAAATTAAAAATTAAAATTAATTAAAATTTAGTTAATCAATGAAAATTTATATTAATATATATCATAATTATTAAAGCAAGTCATTATAGTAATTTAAGAATTTGAATTTATATTAACAATGTAAGGTACCAATGTAAATACAATGGCGGATTATATTCGCTAAACAAACTATATCTGCACTACCAGTATAACTACCAGTCTAACTACTAGTATAACTACCAGTACAACTACCAGACTAACTACCAGTCTAACTACCAGACTAACTACCAGTCTAGCTACCAGTCTAGCTACCAGTCTAACTACTAGTATAACTACCAGTCTAACTACCAGTCTAACTACCAGTCTAACTACCAGTCTAACTACTAGTATAACTACCAGTCTAACTACCAGTCTAACTACCAGTATAACTACCAGTATAACTAACAGACTAACTACCAGTCTAACTACAAGTCTAACTACCAGTCTAACTACCAGTATAACTACCAGTCTAGCTAACAGTCTAACTACCAGTCTAACTACCAGTATAACTACCAGACTAACTACCAGTCTAACTACCAGTCTATCTACCAGTCTAACTACCAGACTAACTACCAGTCTAACTATAAGTTTAACTACCAGTCTAGCTACCAATCTAGCTACCAGTCTAACTACCAGTCTAACTACCAGTATAACTACTAGTCTAAGTACCAGTCTAACTACCAGTCTAGCTAACAGTCTAGCTACCAGTATAACTACTAGTTTAATTACCAGTATAACTACCAGTCTAGCTAACAGTCTAGCTACCAGTATAACTACTAGTTTAATTACCAGTATAACTACCAGTCTAACTACCAGTCTAACTACCAGTCTAACTACCAGTATAACTACCAGTCTAGCTAACAGTCTAACTACCAGTCTATCTACCAGTCTAACTACCAGTCTAGCTACCAGTCTAACTACCAGTATAACTACCAGTCTAGCTAACAGTCTAACTACCAGTCTAACTACCAGTATAACTACCAGACTAACTACCAGTCTAACTACCAGTCTATCTACCAGTCTAACTACCAGACTAACTACCAGTCTAACTATAAGTTTAACTACCAGTCTAGCTACCAATCTAGCTACCAGTCTAACTACCAGTCTAACTACCAGTATAACTACTAGTCTAAGTACCAGTCTAACTACCAGTCTAGCTAACAGTCTAGCTATCAGTATAACTACTAGTTTAATTACCAGTATAACTACCAGTCTAGCTAACAGTCTAGCTACCAGTATAACTACTAGTTTAATTACCAGTATAACTACCAGTCTAGCTAACAGTCTAGCTACCAGTATAACTACTAGTTTAATTACCAGTATAACTACCAGTCTAACTACCAGTCTAACTACCAGTATAACTACCAGTCTAGCTAACAGTCTAACTACCAGTCTATCTACCAGTCTAACTACCAGTCTAACTACCAGTCTAACTACCAGTCTAACTACCAGTCTAACTACCAGTCTAACTACTAGTTTAACTACCAGTCTAACTACCAGTTTAACTACCAGTCTAACTACCAGTCTAACTACCAGTATAACTACCAGTATAACATCTATGCATCTACGCACAATTAAAGCTCATAGAATACTTTATTAAGAATAACTCATACGTACAGTGTAGTACACTGAGTGTACGTCGTACACACACAATATATATATATAGATACACACTCACTTGCAATAACATATTACAGGACGAGAAGAATCAAGTTCTTACGACGTTCGGGTGGCTAGAAGTGGTAAGTAAACACTACAGTACACTGTTCCCCTCCTCTCTCTATCCTCTCCTTATAGTAAACAATTTACAATATATTCCCACCTCTCGCTGTATATATCCATACTTATCTCTATGTATCTAAATATCTACCTCCCCCTCCCTTTATTTGTATCCCCATCTATGTGATCTATATACTACTATATTTTACTTCCTTTCTTTGCTGTATGTCTTTCTATATCGCTCTATCTCGGTCTAGAAATCTAATATCTATATTTATATCCCTCTATCTCGCAATCTCTCTCTCCCTCCTCCATCCACCCTCCCTTTCCCCTCATCCTCACTTTAACTGTATATCTCCTGCATATATTAGCCTACACTAACATACAGTGTATAACCTACACTAACCTACACTAACCTACACTAACCCACACTACCCCACACTAACCTACACTAACCCACACTAACCTACACTAACCCACACTAACCCACACTAACCTACACTAACCCACACTAACCAACACTAACCTACACTAACCCACACTAACATACACTAACCTACACTAACCCACACTAACCTACATTAACCCACACTAACCCACACTAACCTACACTAACCCACACTAACCCACACTAACCCACACTAACCTACACTAACCCATACTAACCCACACTAACCTACACTAACCTACACTAACCCACACTAACCTACAATAACCTACACTAACCAACACTAACCTACACTAACCTACACTAACCCACACTAACCCACACTAACCTACACTAACCCACACTAACCCACACTAACCCACACTAACCTACACTAACCCACACTAACCTACACTAACCCACACTAACCTACACTAACCTACACTAACCTACACTAACCCACACTAACCTACACTAACCTCACACCATCACTACCACACCCTCAGCTATGGAAAGATGAATACTTAGTGTGGAACCCTGACGATTATGGAGGGGTGAAACGTATCATAATACCCCCTAGCATGTTGTGGTTACCCGACTTCGGCTTGGAGAATAGGTTACACCCCACTCTATCCCTAGATTACTCGCACTTAGAGGAGGCGAGATGTAGATAGGTGAGAATGAGAGGTGACATAGAGAGGTGACATAGAGATGTGTCAGAGGGGTAATGATGTGTCAGAAGTGTAGAGATGTGTCAGAGGGGTAGAGATGTGTCAGAGGGGTAGAGATGTGTCAGAGGGGTAGAGATGTTTCAGAGGGGTAGATATGTGTCAGAGGGGTAGAGATGTGTCAGAGGGGTAGATATGTGTCAGAGGGGTAGATGTGTCAGAGGGGTAGATATGTGTCATAGGGGTAGAGATGTGTCAGAGGGGTAGATGTGTCAGAGGTGTAGATATGTGTCAGAGGGGTAGATGTGTCAGAGGGGTAGAGATGTGTCAGAGGGGTAGATATGTGTCATAGGGGTAGATGTGTCAGAGGGGTAGATATGTGTCAGAGGGGTAGAGATGTGTCAGAGGGGTAGATATGTGTCAGAGGAGTAGATATGTGTCAGAGGGGTATATATATGTGTCAGAGGGGAAGAGATGTGTCATAGGGGTAGATATATGTCAGAGGGGTAGAGATGTGTCAGAGGGGTAGATATGTGTCATAGGGGTAGATGTGTCATAGGGGTAGATGTGTCAGAGGGGTAGATATGTGTCAGAGGGGTAGAGATGTGTCAGAGGGGTAGATATGTGTCAGAGGGGTAGAGATGTGTCAGAGGGGTAGATATGTGTCAGAGGAGTAGATATGTGTCAGAGGGGTATATATATGTGTCAGAGGGGAAGAGATGTGTCAGAGGGGTAGATGTGTCATAGGGGTAGATATGTGTCAGAGGGGTAGATATGTGTCAGAGGGGTAGATGTGTCAGAGGTGTAGATATGTGTCAGAGGGGTAGATGTGTCAGAGGGGTATATATGTGTCAGAGGGGTAGAGATGTGTCAGAGGGGTAGATGTGTCAGAGGTGTAGATATGTGTCAGAGGGGTAGATGTGTCAGAGGGGTAGAAATGTGTCAGAGGGGTAGATATGTGTCAGAGGGGAAGAGATGTGTCAGAGGGGTAGATGTGTCATAGGGGTAGATATATGTCAGAGGGGTAGAGATGTGTCAGAGGGGTAGATATGTGTCATAGGGGTAGATGTGTCAGAGGGGTAGATATGTGTCAGAGGGGTAGAGATGTGTCAGAGGGGTAGATATGTGTCAGAGGAGTAGATATGTGTCAGAGGGGTATATATATGTGTCAGAGGGGAAGAGATGTGTCAGAGGGGTAGATGTGTCATAGGGGTAGATATGTGTCAGAGGGGTAGATATGTGTCAGAGGGGTAGATGTGTCAGAGGTGTAGATATGTGTCAGAGGGGTAGATGTGTCAGAGGGGTATATATGTGTCAGAGGGGTAGAGATGTGTCAGAGGGGTAGATGTGTCAGAGGTGTAGATATGTGTCAGAGGGGTAGAAATGTGTCAGAGGGGTAGATATGTGTCAGAGGGGAAGAGATGTGTCAGAGGGGTAGATGTGTCATAGGGGTAGATATATGTCAGAGGGGTAGATATGTGTCAGAGGGGTAGATGTGTCAGAGGTGTAGATATGTGTCAGAGGGGTAGATGTGTCAGAGGGGTATATATGTGTCAGAGGGGTAGAGATGTGTCAGAGGGGTAGATGTGTCAGAGGTGTAGAGATGTGTAAGAGGGGTATAGATGTGTCAGATTGGTAGAGATGTGTCAGAGGGGTAGATATGTGTCAGAGGGGTAGAGATGTGTCAGAGGGGTAGAGATGTGTCAGAGGGGTAGAGATGTGTCAGAGGGGTAGATATGTTAACAGGGGTGATTACCGTCTAGGCAGAAATAAAATGTAATGTTAATAATATAACTTCTATGTATGGACGATCGATATAAAGAAAAACTTTCTTTATATCGATGGTATGGACATAGAACATTTTCAGTATACACTAGTGGTCAGTAGTAGTGGCCAGTAATAGTAGTTAGTAGTAGTGGTCAGAAGTAGTAGTGGTCACTAGTAGTGGTAAGTAGTAGTGGTCAGTAGTAGTAGTTATAGAGGTCAGTAGTAGTCGGAAGTGGTAGTGATATGTTGTTCTCCAGTGTGAATATCCAGCAAGCAATAATTAAGCCGTGTACACACCGCTAAGATTCAATTACGATCTACAAATAAACAACATTATAAATTATCTAACAATTCGATTGTTCATTGTCGCTTAATAATATGACATATACCGTACATACATGTCTACATAAGCGATATACATAAGAGGTGTCTATTGATTATATCTTTATTAATAATCTTATTAATCTAAATTAATATGTATACATATGTCATAATATACGTATATATATATATATATATATATATATATATTGAAAGGTTCAAGTTAATATAGCCATTATTTCTCATGATTCGTAATTAGATTATTGTCACTTAATAATATTAACATTTCCACCTCGGATTACCACCTATACTGTTATCTGTATACATGCTGTATAGAATGTTAACCTATAACCATATGCTACAATGTACGATGTAGAATATTCAGGTTACAATGCGTACATTGTACTATGTAGGGGAGAGTGCTCTAATATCGACAGTCTAGAGATCTCCTAAAATATAATTCCAATCAAAAAATAATAAATATATGAAATGTTAATAAATATAATTATAATTAATATAAGTATAATATTTTTTTTTAATATTATATTTTTTTTTTTAAAACCTGATTTTTTCGTTACAACTCAAACAACTAAATTTATGACATTTTTTAAGTACAATATCGATTCTCAATCATTTAAAAATGTATGTATTTTAAATATTTAAAATAAATCTTATAGATCTAATTATATTTTATAATGTGCCGTAAATATTTTGTATTTTTCATAATTTGTTACAAAGTTATAAACTTTTACCTAAGAAACATACATTTTCATACATGTTCACCCTAATTGCACATAATATCGACACCCTGTTTTCTCAGAGTTAAATAAACTAAATTAAATTTAAAAATAGCTATTATATGTATATACCTACTTAATAATTAAAAATAAAATTTTGAAATATTTAATTTAGAAATAATAAAGTTACGATGATTTATTGTTAGGGTGTCGGTATTTGGGTACTCTCCCCTACAATGCAAATAAGAGTTACTATAATTAAATAGCTACGCAAATTATAATAAATTACAGGATTTATAAATAACTTTAGGTCCTACATGTGTATGAGACTATAAATGCATATAAGAGGATTGTGTAAGTGAATAGGTGCACTACGTCTAATGTATGCATACATTATGAACACATATTGTATTGAAAATATAGTGAATTTTGTTAATAGAATTTATAAAATATTTTTGTTTATAATCTAGACATTATTCGTAAAATTAATATAAATAATGTCATACATATACATAATTATTATTAGTATTGCCAATGTGTAATTCACCTAAAATAACCACTAAACTAAACACAATTAAATTCTGTACAAATATGTTTAATCGTTTTAAAAAATAATAATTATCAGGTGCTATGAATTATATATTTAAAAGTAAATATATTATGTAATATCTCCTGTTATACGATATATGGCAGATAGTTTGCGGAATATCTCGTAAAAGAGTCGCAGCTAAAAAGATACACATATATTTATAGAATAAATATATAACAGATTTATTAATTATTAAATACACTAACATGTTTAAACGTAACTTCAGTTAGCTATCAGAAGCAATACAGGCATGTTTATATCGGATACCAATCTATATCACATATCGTATGCAAACTATATTCGCAGTGTATGCTAACTATATTCAGAGTGTTTTCGGAGTGTTTTCGGAGTGTTTTCAGAGTGTATGCAGATTGTATGCTGATTTTAAGTAGATTGTAAGTAGAATGTAATATTTCTAGAAGATTTACAAGAAATTATAAAAATAAATTATTTTCAATGTAAATGTACAATGTGTGTTCAATTAATAATGTTATATAATAAATAACGATAGTATACCTACTAACTATAGTAGACCTAATAATAATACAGTCAACTCCCGATAAGTCGTACTCGCAAGGGACCGGGAAAAGTGTCCGACTTAGCGAGATATCCGACTTATCCGAGATTAAGATTATCATACAAATAAGATATGAAATGCGCAGCGCGAGTTAAATGGTTACTGAAATATGGAATTATGCAACAATCAACAACATAAAATGTTGTATACATAATATATTCAATAATATTACTTACAAAAATTATAATATTCATTATTTAAAATAAACATTTCTGAAAATTTATAAAAGTCCTACTTATCCAGTATAAAAATCATAAAAATGACTATAATATATGTCCGACTTATAGAAAAGTCCGACTTATCCATTCCAACTTATCCGACTTATCCGATTAATTTAACATGGAACTAGATACACATCCAACCAAACCAACTAAATGTGTCCGACTTATCGAGAAGTCTGACTTATCCGTAGTCCGACTTACCGATAGTTGACTGTAGTATACCTAATAACAATAGTATACCTAATAATTATAGTATACCTAATAACAATAGTATACCTAATAATAATAGTATACCTAATAACTATAGTATATATACTTCCTTACTATATACATGAGCATGACTAACCATGTTATTAGGTATACCTAATTACGATAACCTTCAGTGGTTCTCACGCTCATGTAGGCAATGCCCACAACAATATTTGTTTGCAAATATATTGCCCCAATAAATTAAAATAATTTTTTTTTCATTGATATAGTATAATTTTATTTATTTATAAACGATATAATATTATTAGAATAATAAAAAATATAATAATATTGGTTACAGTTTTTTAATAAGAATTTTAATATATTGAGATCTTTTAGTAAGAACATATCTTTAAAATGTATGTGTTTATAAAATTTAATATTAATGTTGTGTACATATAATAAATGTATGAACGCCCCTTTAAAATGGACACCCTCACTGTGAGAACCACTAATATACTTCGTTGCGTATGATAACTACTGCACCTTTAGATTACATAAACCTATTTAACATATATATTTATATAGATAGTTAGATAGATAGATAGATGATTTATTTATACACAAATATAACGAAGTTAGTTCTCATTTGTGTTTTAGCAAAATAATACATAAATAAATAAACTATAAAATTTTACATAAGTAAAACAACATAATGGCTTAATAGTAATAACCTATTACCTATTATATATAACACAATATAGGAGGTATAACACATAGGAGGTATAACGCATAAAGAACATACGTAATTATGTATAATCTAATCTAGAGAAAATATAATATTATATTTTTCAATATATAAATATATATATTATATATGTATATTAAAATCCCACCAATAGAACTTTTTATATGCGATAAAGCCTCCCATCTAAATAATAGAATAAATGCATGTGTGTATGTGTATGTGTGGAGTCGGCTATTGTTCATACTAGTTACAAGGACATAGCCTTGATAGTTATTAACGCGACGCGCGTGTATTACGTAATACATGGCGTATAATGGCGTCGTGGTGGCGATGTTCTTCACCTTTAGGTGGCGCTACCTAGTTCATGTCCTCCTCGGCACGTGTCCTTGTCGCTAGTAATGTCGGACACTGACCACTAGAGGTATTAGTAGTCGTACGCCTAGGTATGCCCTCTAGCGTGCCGGTGTAGTCGCAGTACGGGCCGGTAGGGGACGACACGGTCTGTAGTTGAGATGCCGTTAATCAGGTCATCCGAGGCGGTTCGCATGCATGCATGCGTGTGTGTGTGTATGGGTGTGTGATAGGGGGCGTGGTTAGTGATATGTTCGCACGACGGATCTTTCTCGAGAGATTATTCGAGAATACGCGATAATTACTATGTGTCTGTATACGTGGGAATACGTGTGTTAGCAAGAGTAACTAGTATGTTAACTAGTGGTATAGTGGCGGACGGTACATTGGCGAACTACGTTATAGGTACATAATGTTACATGATATACGTGTCAGGGTAGTCATGGTGATGGCATTGTTACTAATGGTGACATTTCAGTAGATATAGACTGCGAGAACTTTAGTAGTAGGTTTATCAACGATAATTTTCCTATCAACGATAATTGTTATTATTATGATATTGTTTATTGACTACAGAAACAAATGTTCGAATCGCTATATTTCTGAGTCTGTCACTCCTTGTAACTCGCAGGATAGCCTTAAACACTTCATTTCGAAAACCAGTAGGGAATTGATCACTTTTTGGCCTCATTGTCCATATATCTGACCCTATTGGGAGAATGAGGGCTTTGTAGATTCTAATATCGAGTTTTTTAGATACGCCTTTGGGAGTCCACATTATCTCTCTCAGTCTGCCAAGAGCATGGGAAGCCATTACAATTATTTGCAGAACATCATCTAGACAGTTGGGGACGAGACTGCCCAACAAACTTGAACTGGTTAACTTTGGGGACAATATTATTTCCTATTTTGATATCATTTTTGTTCAGTTGTCAGAACTGCACATTTAAGTGGATCGATCTTTAGGCCACATTTATGACAAGAGTTTTCTATCTCTGAAGTTACTATTTGCAATTTTTCAAAAACAGCCGATACTAAAGTTGTGTCATCTGCTTACCTGATATCAATTGACATTTCATAATCCAGTAGGAGATTTCTATCTAAGCATGTGAGGCCCTTCATTACATGTTCTAGGAATATATTGAATAGGCTCGGCGACATGATGCATCCTTGTATAACTCCCATGTTAACAGGGAACCAGTATGTAATTAACCCACCAGCAATTATTGCACAGTTTGTATTATTATTTAGTTTTTTTATTATCGCAACATATTTCTGAGGGATGCCTATCTGGAACATCATTTTCCAAAGTGACACTCTCCAAATTGTATCAAACGCGGCCTTAAAGTCAATAAAGTGGATATGTAGCGGAACTGTATGTTCTCTTGACTTCTCTATTATCTGCCTTATGATGAATATTGCATCTATTGTTCCTCTGCCTAGCCTGAAGTCGAATTGCGAGTCACTCATTGATTCTTCAATTATATGTGAGTATCTGCACATCATGATTTTACAAAATACTTTCCCTGGTATTGATAATAATGCAATATCTCTGTAGTTTTCTGCGTTTAATTTATAGCCTTTCTAATGAATTTCGGTTATAATCATTTTAGACTAGTCTTCTGGTGATTTCTCCGTTTCTATTATTTTATTGAACAAGATTGTCAGTATTGTAATCATCATATCACCTGCTTTAATTAATTCGGATGTTATTCCATCAATTCCTTGCGCCTTTCTGTTAAATAACCTTTTGATGGAATTTTCCACTTCTTATTCGGTTATTGGCGGGATATTATCTGTTACGTTTTCTGCTTCTGGCTCAAATTCTCTCAAAGCATCTTCATCGTGTAGAAACTGTGTGTTGAGGCTTTTCTCAAAGTGTGATTTCCAGATATTTAAAATATTTTGTTTCTTCATCATTAGCTGTCCTTGAGAGTTTTTCATAGTAAATACAGGTTTGTACCTCTTTACTTCTAATTCTCTGACTTGTTTAAATAATTTGTGGCTATTATTGTTTATTGAAATTTTCTTCCATTTCTGATATTTTTTCTGCTAGATTATCACTCTTTTGTTTTTTGACAACTCTATTGTTTAATGTTCTGTAATTATTTATGTGCTCAATGTTATTTGGATTATTTAATAGAAGCAATTTGGCTTTTCTACGTCTATCACATAGCTCTATTACTTCGATTAATAATCCGGGAACTTCATTAAATTGTCAATATCAAATTTATTGTTCAGCAGTAGTAGGTAGCAGCAGTAGTAGTACCTACCTAGTATGTACAATATTTTTTAATGTATTGTAAAGATGCTGGCATTGCAGTATCATCATCGTCATCATCTAATAGGGTAGCTAACCGTTATTTAATTACTGCTGCAAATTTCTTTGATATCTCTTCATTTTGCATTTGCATTTTTGCATTATCGTAACTTCTTGGAGGTATTTTTTTAGTGTGTTTAAACTTTTTTGATTTTTTTTCATCAGTGTTTGCAATCACTATTAGTGGTCTGATCCAATATCATCTGAGTGATATGATCTACAGTTTTTTAGGGTTGACTTTAATTTCCTTGGCATTATTATGTAATCAATTTGTTTTTCTATACGATTCGGTGAAATCTATGTATATCTTCTCTTTTCTTTATGCTTGAAAATTTAATTTTCTATGAATAGATCGTTTATATCTCAAAATTGAAGCAGTTTAAACCCACTTACGTTGTTAGTTCCCACAGCATAATGTCCTACTACTTCAGGCCAGTTATAATGCATAGTGTTTCCTACTGATGCATTGAAATATCCTAACAATACTATTTTATCAGTTGGTGGTAGGAGGTTCATCTCATCGTGTAGTGTGCCGAAAAAGTCTTCTACAAATACATAATCGTAACTGGAGTCTGGTGCGTATACTATAAAGTATGTAACTATATAGGATTACCACTCCATATTCATCTTTAGTAACCTGATTGATATAGCTTTATAGTTGACTATCTTCTCTTCCAACTGTTTCTTCAGGATTAAAGCGATTCATTGTCTACATATTCCATTTTCTCGGATAGAGTGTATATGTCCATTTTTCTCCAATATCGTATGTATATCTGATGTCCAATGAGTCTCTGTTATACCAATAATGTTAATTCCCATTATTTCTGTTTCATGTAATAATATGTCTATCGTATCCGTTTCTTTTAGTGTTCTCATGTTCCATGTAGCAATCCTAATCGGGAGATTGTTCGCACCCTCTATTTGCCCGGGACTGAGGGCCATTTATTATTTGTTGTGTTCATGTGTGTTGTGAGATTTTTTAACCTAGATACTTTCTCAGAGAAATTCCAGGTGTAGGGAGACGGATACCAATCAGTTATGACTGATAACCGCTTAAGGGAATACTCCGTTCCGAGATTTCTGTCAGGGTTATCTCCCTTAGCCTTTCTCAGGTCACTAAATATCTACACGGCAGTGTCGTTTTTCTCCGCGACTGCTTATTTTAGTTCGCAGCTAACCTCTTCGAGGCCATTCCCCTATCCGCAACCTGGGGTCGCGTCCGGTTGGCTTCGACACTCACCACTCTCGAAATGTTTACATATATAGTGTAGTGACCGCCTGACACTATAGTGTGTATACGTGCAGCATTTGTATGTTATTGTTTTTGTATATAAGTATGTATATAAGATATAAAGGGTCCGTAATCGCTTGATTATTTATTTTATATATGAATTCGAGTATATATAAAGGGGATTGTCTACAGCGATTTATATTATATATATATATATATATATATATATATATTACTACTACTATTATCACTACCACTACTACTACTATTACTACTACTACTAATAATAATAATAATAATAATAATAATAATAATATACTACTACTACTACTACCACCACCACCACCACCACTAGAACTACTACCACTACTACTAATACTAATATTACCCCACTCACTATCAATATTATTACTACTACTACCCCGCCCACTACTACAGCGCCGAGTCTATATATGACGACCACGCTGACAAGAAGTTCAGGGCAGGGGTAGATAACGATGGCTCAATACAGTGGGTACCGGGGGGTAAGTATACCACCAGCTGTCAACTCGATATCAGCCTTTATCCATTCGATAGGTGAGTGGTATGTATGCCGGTGTAACTGTATATAGCAGTACGTCATATATGACGTATACATTGTATAAGTCATTATTATTAAAGTGAGTTAACCAAAAATTACTATTATTATATACAAATTGAATTAAATCTATGATGATTTATGTAAGATTCATATAATAACGTTGGAGATTGTGATAGTAATGGTGAAGATGATAATGTTAGAGATTGTGATTGTAATGGTGATGATGATGGTGATAATGTTAGTAATGGTGATGGTGATGATGATAGTGATGATGAACAAGATGATGATGATAACAATACTAACAATGCTAACAATACTATAATGTCCTACACCTACCCTTACTTGTAGTCAGGTGTGTGGAATGGACTTCGTAGACTGGACATACGATGGAAGGTTCGTGAATCTATTGAACTCTTCATCTCACGTCGGACTAGATGTCTACAAGGTTAACTCTAACCTACTCCTCTTCCTATAGGTCACCTTCACCCCTAGCTATAATACCAGACTCGATATGTATTGCATGTATTACATGAACCGAACCGACCCTAACTATATACATTATAACAACTATGTTACAGTGTGCTATATCATACTCTATAGATACGCATGCTATAGCAGCACATCAGATAGGAGTTTCTTGTATGTAATAGCAACTACTATGACATCATCAATAGTACATATATATCTGGGTGAAATGTAGAGTTACGCATTCGTTATAAACCAATTCAGCTGTATCTTTATATACCTATATATATATATATATATATATATATATATATAAATGTAATTATACGATTATATCGTCACGGTATGATAAATTGTATTATTATTGTATTATTATTGTATTAACTTTAAGAACCTAAGTGAACTTAGCAAATAAAGTTATAAAAATAACTTATAAAGAATACAGTAATGTTTATCGTGGGGTCGCCCTATACAGTATATGGCCTACACTGAATTCAGTTATAACTAATAATAATTATAATATAAAGTTTAATATATATTTTCCATCGCTAGCATGATAAAATATACATATTATACACTGTATATTACACTGTATATTATACAGACAACTCTCGGTAAGTCGGACTACGGTTAAGTCGGACACATTTAGTTGGTTTGGTTGAATTTGTATCTAGGTCCATGTTAAATTAATCGGATAAGTCGGATAAGTTGGATTGGATAAGTATTATAAGGACACATATTATAGTCATTTTTATGATTTTTATACTGGATAAGTCGGACTTTTTATAAATTGTCAGAAATGTTTACTTTAAATAATGAATATTATAATTTTAGTAAGTAATATTATTGAATACAACATTTTATGTTGTTGATTGTTGCATAATTCCATATTTCGGTAACCATTTAACTTACGCTGCGCATTTAATGTCTTATTTGCATGATATTATTAATCTCGGATAAGTCGGACATCTCACTAAGTCGGACACTTTTCCCGGTTCCTTGCGAGTCCGACTTATCGGGAGTTGACTGTAATTATATATATATTTAATAATCATTATATAATTAATAATGTATACATTTACTATAGTAAATATACATTTTAAATATGCTAGAAATAATAAATTGGGTTCAAAGTTTAATCGGACAAAATCTCTTGATCAAATAAGTAAAATCTCACTACGACGTCATTCTTATGTCTTATTATAATATAATCTAATTATTGTAATTTACTGTGGCCAATACACTATTACCAAGTGCACGACCTTGGTATCATTACAACGAAAATAGATGTGTTTATTGTGACCACGTGATATCATAGTACACCAATTATAGGCGCATGTGCGACGCACATTGTGCGTTAAGTATATGTATATAATTGTTATCGACAATGTTTCATTGTAAGATTTAAATAAGTGGGGAAAATCTTCGCAATAATAGATTGGCATAGATTCATAAATATACTGACCCATGACCCCGTTGGCACGGGTATTATTCCAAGGACATTGGTATTAACCGATGCGTCCATCGGCCGTTCGTCAAACCAACCTCCTATAGGATACATTCCTGTATAAAGTCTATTTCGCGCAGTGTTATGTCACGTGTGCTAGTCCCGTCACGTGATGCGACGAGGTCACGTGATGCCTAGATATCACGTGTGATAATGCTGTACGCGAGACAATAATGCACCGGCTCAGCAGCACACATCTCTTTCTGCACATGCGCGTTCCAGGGTGATCATAGGAACGCCGTGCCTGCTATTGTTGCCCTGCCCTCTTTAGCAGGCGTGATATATCGATGTGCGGCTCTTATCAATAGTCATCGCGCACCCACACACACGCGCACACACACACGCGCACCCACACACACTATGCGTTAGGTAACGGGTGTCACGTGTCGTTATTACGTAATACCGGGTATACCCGGGTTATTACGTCACTACGATGCCCACGTGTCTGCCGGGTAGAACTTTCGATAAAGCCGATAGAGAGTTAAAAGTTAAAGGTTAAACCGGGGTTAAACAAATAGAGATATTCCTTAACATGTATTAATAAAACATTGCCTACTCATATTTCACCTATCTCCGACGGTTATACACTTAGTATAGTGACTAAAGTATACGACTTATTGATTATAGTATACTATGTATTGACTATAGTATACTACTTATTGACTATAGTATACTATAGTGACTATAGTATATGACTTATTGACTATAACCAGAGCTGGCCAGTATCACTGATACAGTATCTATTAAGGAAAAAATCAGTCCCGTAGATACATTCGTATTTGTATTTGTATATATTATAAAAATTACAAAAGTATTTGTAATCGTATCTATTAATCATAAATAGCATATACGATACGTATCTAGTAGAATCTACTAAGAAAATTATGTAAACATATACATTTTATTAAATAATATATCATTTGGATATTATATTTAAGTGTAGTTTCTATCAATATTTTATAATATCATATTATAAATTAATTTTAATATATATAAATTATAAATATATTTTTAATAAAATATCTTTTTTAAATATTGTAATCAATTCATTGTTAAAAATTATGATATATCAATTAGGTAGTGATTATTCTCAAAAACCATTGTATACATTTATTGAAAACAAAGACATTATTTAGATTTAATATATTGTTATGGATATTTTATATAATAATTGATTTATAATTCAAAATTATATATTATATTGAAAGATAAAATCATTTTAATATATAAAGATTAATGATAATTAATAATATATTAATAATTTATTTTTTATATTTTTATATTTGATAATTTACTTTAATTCATGTTTAATTTACATTAACATTTACATTAACATTCGAAAGTAAAGGTCTGTAATTATTTGTAGTTGAAAAATAGTATATTGTAATAATGTATATTTCTCTATAGTCTGTAATGGGCCATTACTAATGGCTCATAGTATAATTAAGGACATTTCCTTCGTATAATTTCAGATGCAATAAACTATGTATTTGTATCTACGAAAATTCTGTGTGAGCAATTACAACTCGTATGCAATCCATATATACGTAGGTACATTGTATAAATATTTAACAGCTATTATGCTGATATAATGAGATCGTTTACACATATGTGTCAAAAATGTTTACTCAAAACCCATAACCAAAATCATCTATACTATATGTCGATGCAGTATAAGTCTCAGTTACCCAAAGCATCGATGTAGATATTATATATTAAAAAACTAGAAATAATAAAAACATGAATTAGCCACCTATGGAAATAATAACATTTATTTATTCACAGATTATGTAATAGATATAGATTAATATATATATATATATATATATATATATAAATATATATATATATATATATATATATATATATATATATATATATATATATATATATATCTATAATAAATATATAAAAATGATGATTAATAAGTAATATAAAAAGCATCGTTTGTGCTCGGTTATATCTAGTAAGAGTTTCAATTTTATTTGAACTCATTACGTAATAGTCTTGGTTCGTTTGTTTGCTTCTAGAGTAAAAGTCTCGTGTAGGCATCATTTACCCAAAGGCTCTATCAAAATGCTTGGCGTAATTTATATACAATTATCGATACTTCAAAAATTATATTCGAAAAAGTATCAATACTTCAACAATTTTGTTCGAACAACCCAGATAACAGTAATAGCCTCATAATAGAAACATAATAGCATATGTAATAGCCTCAAATGTTTACATTGTGTTATTATGCTGATATTATGTTACCATTAAATGTCTATTATGCTGTTATTAATTTTAAAAGTATATTATTCTGCTATTATGTTGCTATTATGAGGTTATTACTGTTCGATACTTCAAAAAGTACGTTCGAACAAGTATCAATACTTTAAAAAGTGAGTTAATTTACAGCACTAATATAGTAAGACCATTCGGTAGTATCAGTACTCGGGGTTCATTCGCGATGTGGTAACTACTAGTTACTAACTAGTCTATCGCGATACATCGGTGAATATCGTAACCCCTAAACTACTTCACCTCTCTTCATCCCCTTAACCCCACCTCCTAACCCCGCCTCCTAACCACGCCCCTAACCACTCCCCTAACCACTCCCCTAACCACGCCCCTCCAGACTCACGGCGAATGGGACATAACTGGTACCGAAGCGCTACGCTCCGACCAGTACTTCCACTCCGACCCGGGCATACCGTTCCCTACGGTACGGTTCGTGCTGTATCTTCAGCGCAAACCTCGCTACTACCTGATCAACGTGATGGCTCCCTGTATCCTCATGTCACTGCTGGCTATCGTGGTGTTCTACCTACCTCCAGACTCCGGGGAGAAGGTATACCACATATGTGTGCATACATATATCTATATATATATGTAGAATAACTAAATATATAATATATAAATATATAATATCTAACTATATAATATCTAAATTTATAATATCTAAATATAGAATATCTAAATATAGAATATCTAAATATAGAATATCTAAATATAGAATATCTAAATATAGATTATCTAAATATAGAATATCTAAATATAGATTATCTAAATTAATAGTATATACATATATATATATGTGTAGAGTATCGATTGTATGTTGAACACATCATGACTCTGATCATGACTAGCCTTGGATGACTAGAACAACAGTGATTCATAGGGTCATAGGCCAATAAATATTCCTTATGTATATAATATATTGTGTATATTCCATACTATATAGGATAATGAATATGATATATTATATTATTAACACATTAATATTAGATACAGGGTAATATATTTGTTGAATAGTCTAAAAATAAATATCTAATAATCCTTAACATTAATTGACCAACAAATTCAGATTATTAAATAGTATCATTATTAATACCCATATATAATATTCATAAATAACTTCAATATACATATATACCTATAGGTTCAAATTTAGTTTTAAAACATGCATAAATAGAAACTATACTGTTAAGGTATTAAATATATTTTATTAATTAGGGGCTGCCATGGTTTTTTTTAATTTAATGTACATTTTTTTATTTCAGAAAATAAATTAGTAAATATATTTATCTGTGCATCTTTTAAATTATCATTATTTCGTTATATAAACATGTGTAAATCATAAAACCGTGTAGTGAACATATTATTATAAATTAATTATATTATTATATTTTATTAAAAATGTATAACATTAATAATTATTTGTAATAAATAGATGTATATTATAAATAAATGTATATTATATTATATTATATTATAAATATATAGTCCACCACACTATAATACTATAAATTATTAATATAATTTGGTTACAATAAAAACGTTTTTTTCTAGATATACTAATTGTTCATAGGACCTACCTAATACCTAATACACTACAAATTATAGGAGTCAATTTAAATTGAAGATATATTATTCAAACATTTATAATATATAAGTAGGTAATAATAATATCCATCTAATTAATGCTCACTATTTTAATAAAATATATTATAACATAAATAAGTATTAGGTATAAATAGATTATACTTATAATATAACTTAATATAATTAAATATATAAAAATTGGAATGCAAAAATAGCATAAGAGTCATATATAACTTTAAGCTATAGTATATATTATAAGCAATGGCAGAACAATGTCTGCTCTTTATCTCTGCAATAGTTACATTTTGTACTCCGAAAATTATATATATATATCTATGTAGATTAGAATGTGATTATTTCCAGCAACCTTCTTTAAAATACATCGAAGATAGCCTTTCTTAACATATAGGTATACCTACAAATGTATCATCATTTCATCCATTATTTATTGATTGTCATATTATCCTCCTTTCCCGTCAATGTTGATAATCGATGTATCCTTCAATAATGATCTCTCCTTCTTCACTTTAAACGGAAAATTATCATTTTCTATGAAATGTTGTATTCGAAAACATGTAAATTCCCCCTTGTATACCTATCCTAATCTTCCATAAAGAGTTTTTATCGCTTTTTTTTATGACTAAAGCGGTTTCACACTACTTCGGATAATTCGAAGCGAATGTATTCGATTAGACTTTATTTTTCATCAGTTCACATTGTTTCGAATTATTTAAAAAAGTAGAGGCAATTATTCAAGTTTATAGTTCAAAATCAATGCTTATAAATACAATGATTATAGATTTTGATTATAGATACATATTGATATTAAAATAATTTTGAAAAATAACTTCACTTAAATAAGGAATGTCCTGGTATACCTTGATTACTCTAATGTTATTATCTTCCATTTTAATTCTAAATATTAAAAAAATTTGTTTGCAAAGATTATTCAAATTATTTATCAAAGATTGATATTATTCCCATAATGCATTAATATTTGATTCGAATCGACACAGAGAAATTTAACAAGTTGAATTCTAAATTCAGTTCGATAGAAATAAAACAAATATTTGAAGATAATTTCCCACAATGCACTATAATATTCTATTCGAATGTATTCGCTTCGAATAATTTGATATCATCATCGTATATAATAGGAAGATACAATATGAATATAATACACATATATAACATATTTTAATGTATCCTATATCATATCATATATCCTATGATATTAATATATTGTATAATATATTCAAATACTAAATAAATAGCCTAATACATATTTTTTATGCAAATATATAAACTATATTAATTCGATAGCAGCAAAAAATAATGTAATTATATAACTTGATGTTCAACATATATATATATATATGTGTGTGTGTGTATGTGTTTATGTGTGTGTATGTGCAATATAGGAAATGGGTGCAAGTAAATAGCAAGTATTGATTCACGCTATCAAATAGTATACATACAAAATAACTTTAAATGAATATATACGAGTTATAATACTTATACATAATTTATATAACATATACTATGTAATAAGCAAAATATATATATATATATAATTTCTTAATATTTATAAATATATATATATATATAAATATATTTATTTATATATATTAAATATATATATTTATAAATTATTTAATTTACATAATATTCTATAAACTTAGTATACAATAATATATAATGTATTCCTACGGGATATATACATTCCTATACAAAAGTATCTATATACATCGTGGCTTAAATATTTAATTTGTGTATTTATTTATAATCGATTAAATAGTATTCATTAATTACATGGTCGCTGTGGTACACTATTTTTTAATTGGACGCATATAGTATATATAATTTAAGCCAAGCATTCAATGTTAAATATTAGCTTAGCAGACATAGACTACCTGCATTGATAACATTATTGTTTTAATAAACTGAAGTCAGGCTCAGATTACACATGTTCAGTATGCGTAGAGGCATGCTTTATATGATATCATATATCAATCCAATTAAATATAGTTTACCACAATGACAACCGCATAAGTTATAGATGTATAATTCTCTATACCTCATTAGTTCTATACCCCATTAGTTCTATACCCCATTAGCTCTATACCCCATTAGCTCTATACCTCATTATCTCTATACCCCATTATCTCTATACCCCATTATCGATGAGATAACCCTGTGTGGGTAACCTTTGATCTCATGCGAAGTGATCTCATACGGATTGGTAATTTCGTTAGTAAAATTTACTATTTATAAATAATTAGTTATATTATATTAAATTTAAATATGTATGACATATATATATATATTTATTTCATATATATATGTTTCATTATTAAAATATGTATTATCACTACCCACTAGATCACTCCCCCCCACGAGATCACTCCCCCTCACGAGATCCCAGGTACTCCCCTCATGCATACACTCATTACATCTCTTAACGTTACCTCAACAACTAACCGTGCTTAACGCTGCAGGTATCGCTGGGCATCACTGTGCTGCTCTCTTTCTCCGTGTTCCTGCTGCTCGTAGCCGAGAATGTACCCAAGACCTCTGAGGATGTTCCCTTGATAGGTTAACGTGTGTGTTAGCGTGTAGCCTATGTGTGTGTTAGCGTAATGTAGCGATACATGCAGGTTTTACGAGGTATTGAACGTAGGCATGTATTAGGTAGTATGTGTACCTATAGTACATATATACATATATATATAGTATATATATATATTATATATATATATATATATATATATATATATATATATATATATATATATTATATATATATTCTTCTAAGTAATATATCTAATTATTATATATCTTATATGTATAATTTAAAACATAATTAAGGTTGACACCTTTGCACGCATACATGCATGCGCAATGCTAACACATAGCGATTACAATACACTTCTATACTTAGTTTATATGTAGGTATAGAATCTATACTATTATCTATACTATTATCTATAATATAGATAATCAAATAGTGTTGTATAAGTTTAATTTAATATATTTGTTAGTATAATAATAGCAGAGCCAAGCGAGATACAGGGTCAACTATTAAGCCCATGTAAATTGTAATATGTCACTTCACCCAATAAATAGGAAACTTGGGTATTTAATTATATCATATATATTAATAATACTTAATGTCTTTGGTAACTAGAAACCAGATAAAAAATGAATTTTAAATAAGTCAAATTTGTATTTGGTCAATACCTCCAATATTTTCATGTACAGATTAAAATATTAGTAAAAGTAATAATATAATAATAATGATTCATGTGTTAGCATTCGTTGTAATATAATTAGTAAATGAAACAATAAAATAGAAGATACATACATATATATGTATATAAATTAATAAAAATAATAAAACACTGTTCACGAACATATGTAAGTTATCATCATATTTCAATCCATTACATTGAAGTAAATAATAAAATAAGTTAATCAAATAATTGTATAATATTAAAATGTATTAAAATATATATTAGTAAAATATGTAAATTTATAAAATTGTAATATATATATATATATATATATAAATATTAAAATATTATTACATTATTTTAAGTATTTAATATTATACTAATCTAAAATTAATTATTGTATCTAATAATGATTATAAATATTAAACATTAAATGTAATAAATTAGTCACTAGGTAAAATATTTATATATGTAATTGTAATATATTAATAATTATATATATGACAAATATAATCATATATGACAAATTAAAATAAATTGTATGTAAATAATAAATAAAATTATAAATAATACTAATTCAAAGTAGGTGTGTCTTAATAAATCATTAGACAATTAATAATATTCAACAGTTATTGCTTGACTGTGTAACTATATTGGGCTTTTATAATAGGTAGGATATAGATAATAGATAATATATATAAATTATATATTTAAATAAATGTAACACCCATAAGTATATATTTAACTATACTCAATATATGTAACACCTATATTTTTAATTTAGTAACATATTTAGCCAGTGTAATTATAGAAACATTTTTATTTCCAATGATAAATTTCAATATTAAAATAATAATATGAAATAATTCATGAAATAATTCTACCTATAGCAAACAAATATATTTGCAAAAAAACATGAAATATATATATATATACTATCATATTATCATGAAAAATTATAATAAAAATATATAGAATTTTTGAAAAAGATGGCCAATATGGGGGTCGAACTCATGACATTCGCGTTATTAGCACGACGCTCTAACCAACTGCAGTTGGTTAGAGCGTCGTGCTCATGAGCTAATCGGCCATTTTTATATAAAAGCCTATATTATTTGTAATTGAAGATATTATATGATATTATAAGATATTATATGATAATGGAATTATTAATATAATATAATATAAGTAATTAAATAAATTAAATATATTAAATATACAGTATATACTGTATAACTTATACTACTATATTGTTAACCATATTAAATATTGTAATTAATATAATATAATATAATTATAATATTATATGGTATAGCAATGAAATTTTTAAAATGTCAGAATTTGAAATCTACTTGTGAATATATGATATTTTCAAACTATCCAAAATATCTGTCATTTTCAAACTCATGTAAAATAGTAATTAATAAATATTTTTAATCCAATTAAAATGATTTATAATCAGTGCAATATCCTCTACGAATAGTATAAAAGTAGATCCAAAATGGGAAGGGTTTCCATTTTAATTTCAGAATCCGCGGTTAGTACATGTGCTTTTTTTTAGTAAAATTTTTATTTTTAAAATAAATATATATTTATTATTATTATTATATATCTATATAGATTATTAAATTATATGACATATGGTATATAAAATATACACTAATATTTAATATTGAGTGTTTAATCGACTTTTCAAAATCGTTAAAATCGTTAAAAAAATATCAATAATTTTAAATATATTTTTAAACTAATTTTAATTTATTAAATCGATTTAACAAGTTTTACTAATTATTTTTTAAATATTTAATATAATATGTACTAATTAAATATTATTAAAAAATATAGGTATTATATTAATTTATTTTATACGCTATTTAATTATAAAATTAATAATTTATATAAGCATTACAAAATAATCTGTGTAAATAAATGTTGATTTTTTAGTAAACATTTATAACAAATATCATTTAAAAATGTAAAATAAACTTATTGATTTATGATTTAAAAAACTAATAGTCCTAGTACACAAATTACAATTAATGTAGATTAATATTAGTCTATGTATCAACAATTTAGATAAGTAATAAAAATAATGACTCTTGAACTCGGAATGTCCCATATTTTTTTAATAAATTTAAATTATCAAAAATACTGATTAATTTTACTTATCTAACTCGATTTAACAAATTTTAATCATTATTTCTATAAATATTCAATATAAAATATATTAAATATATATCAATACATAATATAGCTATTGTATTAATTTATATCATACACTAATTAGATATAAATATATACATTTAAATAATTATTAGAAAATTATATTTATAAATAATATAGATATTTAGTAAAAATTTACAACAAATATCATTTAAAAATGTAAAATAAACTTATTGATTTATGATTTAAAAACTAATAGTCCTAGTACACAAATTACAATTAATTTAGATTAATATTAGTCTATGTATCAAACATTTAGATAAGTAATAAAAATAATGACTCTTAAACTCGGAATGTCTCATATTTTTTAATAAATTTAAATTTAATTTAAATAATTTAAAACTATAAAAAATACTGAATTAATTTTACTTATTTAACATATTTTAATAATTATTTCTATATATATTCAATATAAAATATACTAAATATACATGTTTACCTAATATAGCTATGGTATAAAGATATTTTATATACTAATTAATATAAATATACATATATATTTATATAATATTTACTTAATATTGATCTTATTTATTTTATTATCTTAATATTTTATATGATAATCATAATGATATCTACATTTATATTAAATATAATATTACTGTTTAAATTCCTTACAGTATCCTTAAAATGACAACGAAGTTTCTAGAAAAGTACCGCTGCCCTGATCTCGCAAACATTACAGTTGGTGATATTTTATATCTTATTAAGAATGGTATGTGTTTTGCTGACTGTTTACAAAAACTAACATTAAATCCTAGTTTCTGAGTAACTGTAATATGATTATCACGTGGACTAGGCAGGACATATAACATGCACAGGAATAATGTAGGAGTTATATTTTTCTGATGGTGTGAAGAATTAATTAATAATTCTGTAAGAGTGACAGAAAGATTCACTAAAATACCTCTACGGTATAATGAACAGTTCATTTCAATTCGTGTTACAAATTTACAGAAGGCATTACAATAATTGAATACTAAAATTTAACAATTGGAAAGTGATAATTTGAATTTATTTGAAAAATTAAATAATACAGTTCATGAACAAGAAAAAATAACGCTAATGGATAAATATAATTCCAATATCTCATGTTTCTAATGTATGTTGTAATTCGAAAATAACTATTGAAAAATTAAGCAAATTTTAAATTTTGTAAATTATTGATCCATCAATAATATAATAATATTATATATATATAATTGTATATTATCTGTTTACATAATGAATTATCATACTAATAAAATGCCTATGCCTTTACCTTCAATTTGCCTTTAACTTCAATTATATTCATTACAGATAGTAGATGCATTCCATTTGAGACTAAAGAGGATATCGATATAACCTCTGCTGCTATTGGAGAATGGGCATGAAAAGATAACTGTTTTAACCCGGAGTACTTTTTCATATGGTAATTATTATTATATTATTTAAAATTTTATATTTACTCATATTAATATGTTAATATTATATAGGGATTATATACTTGCTTATTGGAGTTTGTTCTGAATACGGATGTTCAAGATATATTTCAAATTCGTAAGTAATCGTGGAAATTTGGTGTATAGCTATGAATGCTATGTACAAATCTATGTAATGTCGTTATATCATTATGTTGTTGTGTTCACATGTCATAACTAAACGTATCTATTTATGAATACACAAAAATAAATATTGAAACACACCTTTAGTAATCACATATCTTATTTATTGATTTAAGAAAAGATATAATTGAATAAAGTAAATAATGTAAAGTGTATTTGCTAAACTATAACATATTTAAAATATTTTGAAAATCTTTAGCAGCTTAACATAAATTGATTCTTCTTGGCTTTGTAATCTGTAATAATAAATATATTATAAATTAATTGTGAATTTAACATTTTTCTTATTTTTATAGTAAATTAATTTATTTAAATAAAAAAAGATTATTAAAAAAAAAATTAAAAAATTAAAAAAAAATTCATATAAAAAGTTGAAAAAAAAATAGTTTTTTTTTTATTTTATATAATGTAAAATCTTATTTAAAATAATGTGTGAAAAAAAAATATTGAATATTAGTTAATATTAGTCAAAATTGAATTACCAACATATTTGTATCTTTTACATGTAATAGCTGTCTGAATTAATACCCTCAAATCTGGCTATTCTTTTGACCATAACTTTTTTATTATTAATTATATCAAAAAAGTAAAATATTAAACTTATATTACTTTTTCATCCTCTTTCCAATGGTATTAATAATGTTATTCTAGCTATAAAATAAAAAATCTCATTGCTATACCCAATTAATTTAATAATTTATTAAATAATTAATTAATTTAAGTTAATTTAATATAGTAACTATAATAGTTAGAATGTTATTATAATAATATTCAATTATACATTAAAATGCTAAAGTAAATATGAAGATATATAATTAATAAAAAAATCATTTTAAATAAAATATTAAATATATTAAAGATCAATATTTTGATTAGGCGAAAATAATTATAATTAAGTTTAACATTACGAATGATAATTAAATTTCATTTTATTCAGATTTATATAATAGACCTATATTATATAATTTATAAAATAAATATAACTTATAATATACAATTATAAATGTTGTGATATAAATAATAGTTTTGTAAAAATATTCATACTTTTATCATATTTAATATGCATTTTATTTAAAAATGATGGGACTAATTATGCGGTTTAAAATGTTAAAAGTATTAAATTAATGATTAATAAATATATATATATATATATATAATTATAGTTTATATACTTAATTGTATTAACAAAATAAGTTGGTGAAGTAAAATCATTAGAAGACTAAATTGTTATTTATATATTATATTAATAATTCCATTTACATATTGTAAGAAATAAAATTACAAATAATACAGCTCATTATATAAAAATGGCCGATTAGCTCAGTTGGTTAGAGCGTCGTGCTAATAACGCGAATGTCATGGGTTCGACCCCCATATTGGCCATATTTTTCATCATTTATTATAAAATTATCCTATATATAGCTATATAGAATAAGAGTTATTGCAATCCTAGGATCCTATATATATAGGTTCCTATAATATATATATATATATAGGATTTAGGATAATATAGTATCCTGTTAATGTATTATCAAATTAATATTCAATATCATCAATATAATAATTTTAATATTTGTAATAAGTGAAATAACTCTAATTTTATAGATATATTATCATAATGATTATAACATAGAATCTAGTTTGCTAGATTTTATTTACACATATTACATTATATTAGTACCTAATAGGTACTACCTATACAATATATTTAATATAATATTATAAATTAAATATATGCTTAACACAGAAAACACTGACATCCACAAAATATCATTAGAACACCATCATTTTATAAAACTACATAACCAAAACATCATCATTCATAATACCATCATAATATCTTTAGAACATCATTATAATAATTATTATTCAATATCAAATGAATCATATTTACATAGAGCTCATAATCGAAAATATCATATTTCCACGTTGGATGATAAATAATGTATGTAATAATAATGTGTTTAGGATGTCAGAGTTTACTGGGAATATGGTAAATATAATATTTACCAATATAGAAACTATTATTGATAAATTATAATCTACATTGTAAATATACGTAGTGATTAAGTCGTAATTAGGCCTATATCTTAAGTACGAGGATTATATCTAGTATTATTATGAGTATACAATTGTAATAATCAAATACTTATTATAAAAATAGTCTAATAAAATCATAATTATTACGATAATAGCCTATTCAAATAATAATAATTAAAACTAAATAATTAATTATATTTAGGCTATATAGTATTGACTGCCCCACCATTTGAAACTTTCCCCCCATAATTAAGTCTACTACTAATTTGTATAGTAGGTAAGGGTGATTCCAGGGGGGTCTAGGGGTACCAGGCCTCTCCTCATCAACACACAACTATTTTATTTTCCTTATAATATTAAATATATATATATAAATCAAATCAATTTCATAAGTAAATTTAATATTATACTTATGAGCCTCCCCCCCTTGACCAAATCCTGGAACCCCCCTATTGGTTATCCTATAATTATTATATTAATGTTATTATTCACTGATCGATAATATAATGTGATCTACGATAGAATAGAAGATTCTAGTAGGTAGGTATTGGCTGTTATATAAGATATAGGTTGTTCTAATGTAATCATTATGCTATTATTCTAATGAAATAAGTAGGATTATCTTAAACCTATCATAAATTATTAAATATATTACAAAATCCTTTTAAATATAATATTATTAAAATATAAAATAAGATATATAGCTGCCTACCTACCTAATATATATAGTATTATATTGCAACAATTACTAACCACATACTAAGTATTATATAACATAGTCATGATAACAATGAATAGTTTTGAATCTATTATCACAAATGTTGATTACTGATATATCGACTATAAGATAGGATTATTAAGAACCATATGAATACCTACTAAGAGTTAGAATTACTGGCTTGATAAGTTGATGCTATACGGCACATTTAAATAGCAATATTGTCAACTATAGTTTAGATATATCTAATACTGTCCTTTATGTAATATTAATACACCATACTTGACATAGGATTAACATCTGGTCCAATATAATAATAATAATAATAATATTAGAAGAATTTTATTTGGTTTGAATTTTGTTCCGTTTCGCTTTCTAGTTTACAATATGACTATGCTTGTCCTCTTAAAGGACTTCACAATAATACATAGCATAACTTCTAGTGTGTTCGCCCGTCAATATAAAATACAATGTAATGTATTCAATAAGGGAATAATGTACTAAAGGTGACCTATACCTACACTCTCTCATATCACATTGAATATATAAGACTTTTAGAGAACAAAATGTATACATTAATTATAACTATAGTTATAAGTTATAACTAGTTATAACTTTAATAGGTATGCCTATATAGTATACTTCATTTAAATTTAAGTTATAATATGTGTTTTCACTTTTTGAAAATTAACATCAACAACAATATATTGCCTAATTTTGTAATTCTTCACAACAAATAATAAAAAAACGTTAGATTATTGTTATAAAATTATACACATAAAAATACCTATTGATTATTTTAATATAAGACCACTTAGGATATAATGGAACATATTAATATTAATATATATATTATATATATATATTAATATATATATGCACATTTTTATATCCTAAATATAATACATAGTTACTTCATAATAGAGCTATCTTAAGCATTTTAAGCACTTTAAGCATTTTATGAATCAACAATAGTAAATATGAATACCCTAATAACATATAGATTTCATTCTAGCTCTACGACTATTAATCATAAATATATTTAGCTATAGCAACACTCACTTGAATTAATCAACCAATCAATTTCTATCTATCTGAAATTGAAAACTATAATTAAAATTGCATGTAAATAATTATTACTAATAATTTATTAGTAGGTATCATATCATCTACATTTTATTTGATTGACATTTTCATTTATTTCTACTAGCTGAATATTCATTACAATTCTATATATATTACAATTTATATAGGTAATTTATTAACTATACATGTATAGATTAATTGTAATTTATCAAATATAAACATTGAATGTGTCCGTAAGTGTATCATAGTGTACACAGTGTGCCTATAGTCAGGGTGTTATATGTGTATTGTAAGGATAATGGATATATCATCTCTATATATAATTATATTATGTATACAATAATAATATTTTTTTTTTAATATTTAATGATAGATAATTTATGAATTACTAACTATTCATACATTTATTTCATAAATCTATAGATATTATAATAATATACAATCAATTATATGTTTTTGGTATTATTATAAACAATATGAAGTAATTACATATATATAGAATATTGATAACAGATTAATATTGATATTACTTTTGATAAATCATATATCAATATAGGTTTGCCAACTTATGTATCAATATTCATATAAATAAAAAAATGTAATCAATAACTATGACTTGTATACTAGGCTTAAGTAGCATGTAGCAATATATATGCATAAATATTATATACTTTTTAAAATTTTAAATAGATCAAATATTATGATAAATAGTTTATTTATATTGTTTTCTATTCTTATTCAATATTATTCCCTATATTATATTATATAGGTACTTCCTACTTATACCGTATATATTAATATATATATATATATATATTATAAATATTAGTTTAATTAAAGAATAATTAAATATGCCTAACTAACTGAATAATTATGTTGTACCCAATTTTAGGGCAATGATTACATCAATATAACCTTTATTAAATATAAAAATAAAAAATTTAATATTATTGACAAATTATTAATTTATTTGAAAAATTACTATTTGTAGAAAACATATTAGAACAATTGTTAGTATCAATAATAATCAACATTAATGGGATATATATAAAGATTTTCGAAAGATTAGAAAAATGTTTGATATATATATACTTATTATTTTACAATCTATACATAATAGACTAACATTTTAATACTATTTATATTCCAAACATATTTTATATACCTGTAGCGATATCTAATTTAAAATGGTGTCAACATTTGTATTTGTTGACTTGCTTCTTAATGCTGTTTTAGATATTCACCAAGTATAGAAGGTATAGGACCTAAGAGTGTGTTATAGGAACGATACATATATAGAAGATATATGGACACATGTTCACTGTGAAAGTATACTTGTATATGAATGAATATATGAATGAATGAATTTATTTTTACCTAATATTGGCTATAATAATCAGAGGGATACCCAGAAGCTATGTTTAGCTTATACTAAGGATACCCTTAATAAAATAATAATATAATATATATAATAATTATACATATTAACCTGACCACCCGTTGCGTAGGTATTTACCTGACGATGGTGATGGCAATGGCAGCGGTGTCGATAGCGGCGTCGGTGGTAGTGCTTGACCTTCACCACCACGACAGTACCCGTCAGGTACCCACGTTCCTGTCGTTACTCGTCTTCGGCAAACTCTCCAAGATACTTGGCATCTTCAATCCGTATCGAAACGTTAGTCGTGAAACTTAGTCTGTTATCGTCTCAACTTTAACTCTCTCTCTCTCTCACAAATTCTCAATATTCGTATCTCTCCCTACCTTCGGTATCTGTCTCCATCTAGTACCTATATCTCCTTTACTCTCTACCTCCCCGTATGTCCCCCTCACTCTCTTCCTATATACCTCTCTCTATATTCTTCACCTTCTCCGTCTCCCTATCTCCTTCTTTCTATTATTGAGCGTTTTAATACGGATTGTCGAGATAAAATAAACCTAAGTTATTAAATATACCTAAGTTAGTAATTCTCACTGTAGCCATGGTAACCAGTCATAATTGAATGAATTATTATCATCACTTAGTAAACAAACTCGATATAATACCATCCTAATTTATCCACCCGTATAAATTGGATCGGATTTACGGTAATTTATCTTGCCCTGTAGCGTGTATAAATATTTCCACTGCAGTAGTAATCCCTATGTAGTCAGCACTCAGTCCATATATATTACATACATGTTTATACATCAATGATCTATAGGGTATCAAGTTTTAGAATAATTATCGGATCGGATATATAATATTTCGGGTATTAGAACTTTTGAATATCTCTATAATTATTTGTAATTTCAAGTATTTTCAGATATCTCATAAATAATTGTGTATATTAAATTACTACTGTTACTTCCCAGTACTTAATATTTAAGTTAAATTATGTTATGAGGGAATAATAAAAACACGGATATGATAAATATAACCATGCCCATTTCTAAATCAATAATAAATGGTCTTGATAATGATTTTAAACTCTAATTTAATTATAAAATTGTTATAGTGTAACGATATATTATAATAGATACAATACAATAATAAAAGTAATATAAGTGTACAGCGTGCTGGAAACGAATATATTTGTAGTTCTTGTGATACTTTGTTATCTAATTCGTTAATTTATCAATTATATTATGTTATATTAGGTCATATTAATTGCCAATTGTCATAAATCATATTAAAAAAGCTATTCATTTTATAATACTTATAATTAATATTAATTAGACTATTAAAAAATATAAATTAATTGATAAATAATTAATAAATAATCATATTAAGAATCCTACCTTATTAGCGAGATGTGTATCCTAACCAATCAGATCTTAGCATAACTAGAGTAGCATGTTTACCTTGTTCACAGGAGTGCGACAGACTGTACCAGGTGATCAAGGCGAGATCGGTGCGTCAAGACTACAGCTCTCCTAATGACGCTGAACAAAAGGTAATCAACATCCGCTTGTATGTACCACCCGTTACCCGTGTTTATAAATAGAATTGTTAGCGATGTAGCAGGTCTGTGTAGTATATGAAATGAAATGAATTTATTTTTTAAAGAAACAGTTTGAATAATATATATAATAAACAATTATTTGCGAATATAATAAAAATACTCCTTTAAGGCATATAAAGAAGTCTTTTTTTAGACTTGTATGAATTATACACCAGATTTATAAACCCTACTCTTGGTATCAACTCTATTATAATTGAGTGTATAAGTATTAATGTATCAGTTTATAAGTTTATCAGTTGATTAATCACTAATAAGTTGTATCTGTAAATCAAGTATTTATGTATAGATAGTTGAATATTAGTTCTATGCTAGAAAGGTTAAACTACTGCGGTTCAAATCCCGTTGAAGAAATACTCTATAATTCACATTAATAACTTATTTTTTATCGAAAATTATAGAAAATAAATAGTTTCAATTATATAAATAATTACATACCATTATAATATAGGTATATATATATATACCATTATAGTATAGGTATACACCATTATAGTATATGTATATACCTACCATTATAGTGATTTTCCTTAACATATATGTTACATTATATTTTACATGATTTATAAAAAGTGCATTATCTCCGGCTTCTGTGAAATACTAGTTCTCGTACAATATAATTTGATTAATAATCTGTAATTGTAATGTGGCTGTGGGCTTTAGCTTATGTGAAAAGGGAAGATTTCTATAATGTTATAGCTAAACGTAATTCATGCTTGTATTTAAATCATCTTCAATCTAAGTTTGACATCGATTTAAAGATATATTTGTGGCATAGTAAATTATATGACATGTTATACATTGTGTGTAGTAAAATACACATGTAGGGGTTATCTGTACACAATTATCTTAAGTAATAAATACACACTCACACATTCACACATAACAAACACATAGCACACGTTAAACTGATCAATAAATGCCTAGTGTAATTGTCTAACAGGGTTGTTGGTTTTTTGGTTTTAAAAAAAAACTGGTTTAATTAAATTTTGGTTTTTATGTTAATAATATTGGTTTTTTTATCTATTAAATAATTGTTATTAATAAATTGTTATATTGAATGTTATTTGTAACAGATACTTCTATAGATATATGATTATTATTAGATATTTCGTGTATATTATATTAAAAAGTATTATAGTATAATTTATACAAGGATTCAGTAAATTCTTTCCACATTATATTTTTCTTTCGGCCAGGCTCGTTTATTAAATCAATACATTTATATAATACACATAATCTATACTATTATTAATAATATTGATACCAGGTTTGTTGATTTTTGTTGTTTTTGTTTTGGTTTTTTGGTTTTTTATTTATGATATTTTTGGTTTTTTTAAAAACTATATAAATCAACAACCCTGCCTTATATAATTTAAAATTATACTAACAACTAATTTATATATAATTTATAATATATACTACATTTTCATTTGTCATGTTAGTTTATGACATCAAATTTATGAACAATAATTTTTTTTATTTGTGAAGATATTTTTTTTTATTAATTAAATAATTTGTATAAAATAATAAATAATAAATTAATATTATTATTTTTAAGTATATTGTTATTAATAATATTATATTTTTTAAAATTATACATTGTATAATTTATATAATATATATAATATATACTATTATTATTAATGTTGATACTAATTTTAAATGATATAATATTGAAATTAATATATTTACCAATAATTTGTTATACATAAATCAAAAAACTGAACAATCCTGACTAGAACTAATACATTCAATCAGTACACCATTATTGGTCAATACTGAACAGATCTATCACTAAAATCAATCACTTTCTAAAATCTACAGCCAATATCGAATTTGTATTTTTTATCAATTAAATTCATAGACAAATAATTGCCAACCATCTTACCCACAACATCACCCACAATATCAACAATAATACATTATATAATGCGCTTATAAACCCTTATAAGACACATTATTACTTGACCTAATTAAATACATATATTTGTGAATATCCACAACAATCATTGAGTAATACTACTTGATCTCTCCTCGACTACATCTGATACCTTTAATCTGATAACATAGTGTACACAACACTACTATACATCAGGACAATAATGCTTAAGGGGTGTCACAGGGAGCACACTAGTTCACAGTTTACCATGTCAATAGCATATCATCTATTAATAATCTGCACAGAATTCTATTCATTGAATCAATCTGTTTTTTTTGTATTGTATTTATAATATATGCATGTGTGCTATAACAGACATTTATGTTATCTATACTTTTGTATATCCACACATCCACATTCGCTTATCAAATATCGAAACTTGATTACTATAACGTATACTGATATCCTTAAACTATAAGAACAATATAACAATAACATTATAAATCAATCTTACAGACTTATTTTTAAGATTAAAAAACGAACACATAACATATACTTCCGAAAAAAACTAAACTGTCATTTTGTAAACACAAATCTATTTACAACAGTCTCGATGGTACCTACTGCAATATATACTAAACTTCCTACATAAATAAGAAAATAAGTTGGATATAAGATAATTTAGGATCATCAAATAATTCCATTTGTAAAACATAATCAATCCATTAACTAATCACTACTCTAACAAATTTAAAAATAAATTACACTGATATACCTACTTGTTTACTTAAGGGGATCCCGCACATAACACGCAATTTGACAATTTCGTGTATAAATAGATAGGAAAAACATAGGTCCACTAAAAAAAATAGAACTGATATTTTATTCATTCGATTGACTTAATTTTTGTTGTAATGTATTCATAACATATACATGCATAGGAAAATAGAAAGTTATTTTTAATATTATTATTTATTATATTATTTATATCTAAATTAAAAATTAGAGATACTAAAATGATGGTATTTCTATACAAATTATCATTTTATACAATGAATTCTATACATTTTATTAATTATCTCTCTATTTTACTATTCACATAATTAAATTCTATATAAAGCAAAAAAAAATAATATTATAATTATAATAGTTTTTATGTTCTATATTTTTGAATGCACATACCTAACGCGTAATAATTATTCTGAGAAAACAGCGTTTGAAGTTAGACAGAATAAAAATGCAATATTGAATAGTATATAATATAGCATTATCTTATCATCATAAAATACATTTTTATGCCATTTCTAGACTGAATTCATGTCTAATTTTTTTACAGATACTAAAAAACACTACAATAAGTATTATTATGTAATAAAATAAAATATAAAAAAAATAAAATATCATCACTTTAAATGTGCGGGATCCCCTTAAGCTCAAATAATATACTTTACGACCAGCATTTGAATACACTCTAACATAACTTTACTATAATATTATTATCTCTCTCCCGAGAATAATTTATTCAAAATTGGATTAACGCGAATAAACTAATTTACAACTACTGTTACCGCCCACTACCTCCACCACTACTGTTACCGCCCACTACCTCCACCACTACTGTTACCACTCACTACCTCCACCACTACTGTTACCACTCACTACCTCCACCACTACTGTTACCACTCACTACCTCCACCACTACTGTTACCACTCACTACCTCCACCACTACTGTTACCGTCCACTACCTCCACCACTACTGTTACCACTCACTACCTCCACCACTACTGTTACCGCCCACTACCTCCACCACTACTGTTACCGTCCACTACCTCCACCACTACTGTTACCACTCACTACCTCCACCACTACTGTTACCGCCCACTACCTCCACCACTACTGTTACCACTCACTACCTCCACCACTACTGTTACCACTCACTACCTCCACCACTACTGTTACCACTCACTACCTCCACCACTACTGTTACCACTCACTACCTCCACCACTACTGTTACCGTCCACTACCTCCACCACTACTGTTACCACTCACTACCTCCACCACTACTGTTACCGCCCACTACCTCCACCACTACTGTTACCGTCTACTACCTCCACCACTACTGTTACCACTCACTACCTCCACCACTACTGTTACCGCCCACTACCTCCACCACTACTGTTACCACTCACTACCTCCACCACTACTGTTACCACTCACTACCTCCACCACTACTGTTACCGCCCACTACCACGCCCACTAATGTTACCTCACACTACCACACCCACTATTGTTACCGCCCACTACCACCACCTCCACTACCACACCCACTACCACCCCTAGTCGGCGAGATCTAGCGGTGTACCGACGTCTGGCTGTACGATATACGACGAGCTAGAGTTGCTAGTGGGGGCTACGGGTATGAGCAGTGCTAACCCCCGCCACAGTGTACCAGTTGTGGACGAGATCCTATTACATCTGAGAGCTATCACGCGCAAGCTGCACAGGAACGCTAAGAGAGATCAGACCCGGCACGAGTGGAAGATGCTCGCTAAGGTTAGAGCGGCGACTAGGTATACATTGTGTACACATGGTATACATTGTGTACGTATGGTATACATTGTGTACATATGGTATACATTGTGTACACATGGTATACATTGTGTACACATGGTATACATTGTGTACACATGGTATACATTGTGTACGTATGGTATACATTGTGTACATATGGTATACATTGTGTACACATGGTATACATTGTGTATATATGGTATACATTGTGTACACATGGTATACATTGTGTACGTATGGTATACATTGTGTACACATGGTATACATTGTGTACACATGGTATACATTGTGTACACATGGTATACATTGTGTACGTATGGTATACATTGTGTACATATGGTATACATTGTGTACACAATGTATGATCAATGTATGCTCGATGTTTCATCTGCTGACGGCTTCATTACGTGTACTTGCAATGCAGCTATACACTATACATGTCTACAAGCTGCAGAGGAGACCTCATTCTCGTGGGGGAACAACAACAAGCCGTCTAAACTCTCGATCCAATTGATGAACTCACCGTGTTTCATGTTTACCTGTGCTAGCTGTCGTGACTCCACTACCTCTCCGTCAGCAATGCCACGTCACTCACCTGACCCACTGGACGTGAAATCAATGGAGGATCTCATAATAAGGGTTGAATCTAGTCTAGTAGACCTAAAAAATCAATCTATTAATATTACATCTCTCCTCACTTCTTCTAATCATATTTCTCATGCCTCATCTATTTCTAATACCTCATATATTTCTAATCCCCCACATATTAATGCAACTAAAACATATGCCTCACTATTCACTAATTCTTCTTCATCTACTAGCTCTCGTAATAAATCTGCACACATTCCTGTTCCTCTTACTCCTTCACTTGTTATTGAGAATCTTGATACGTCTCAACGGAATCTGCCTTTTCTAAAATCTATTCTTTCCAAACTTGACCTTGACCCTAACACTATTACTACTATATCTTTTAAATCTAACCGCGCTTTTCTTACATTATCTTCTCCTTTTATCTATGACGTTATAATATCTTCTCGAAATAAACTAAAAGATAGTAATTTTTCTAAACTATTCTTTAGACCACAATTATCTGATACTGCATTCATGAATGGTAGAGTACTCTTTCATGCATGCAAATCAGGTATAGTCACGGGTCATAAATGTATTTTCAATTATCGTACATCGCGTTATGAACTCAGACCATGTAATGATTCAAAGATTGATTGGAAATGTGAACCGTTGTCACCATCTTCGGATGAACTAGCTCTATGGGAGAAATCCTTCATAGAGTACAAAGAAATTATTAAATCTAAATCCAAATCTACGTCTTCTAAATGACAATCACATAACACACCAATCTATCCTACTATCTTTCTTTTAAATACTAGATCTCTTAAAGCTAATATTGACCTTATACTGGACTTACTTACTGATGACAAACCCGACATTGTACTACTTACTGAAACCTGGATTACATCGCGTGATACACATATTTTTTCATGTATTAATAATATTAATTACTGTCTAACCCTTCTTCCTCGTGACAACCGTCGTGGTGGGGGAGTTGGCATATTAACCAAGAAGTCTATTGTTATAATTGAATCTAAACATATGCCTTTATATTTATCTGAATGCTTACGTTTAAGTGTTAAACTCTCTTCTATTAACTTTACCTTCTTTTTAATTTACCGACCTCCCAATACTAATATTTTACCTTTTTTCAATGACTTTACTGATATTATTCATTCTATAAATAATACCAATTTTCTTATTGCCGGTGATTTTAATTTTCATTTTGGAAACCCTTTCCCTCCACATTCTTCTTTTAGTGATTTACTTGACTCTCTTTCATTAGTACAAAATGTAAATTTTCCAACCCATATAAGTGGTAATACGCTTGACTTAATCATAACTCCTATTCTTAATAATGTTCTATTTTCTAAACCTTCTCTTTATTCTCTCATTACTGATCATTACACTATTAAATTCTCACTTATTGCATCTTCATTACCTACTTCCAAATCAAAAATTCACTATCGTAAACTATCTAACATTAATTATTATAATTTTCTCTCTGATTTATCTATATATTTGCCACCTTTCCCACCTTGCATTGATACTCTTAATAACTTCCTTATTATGACACTAAATACCCATGCACCGATAAATACTAAATATCTTTCAGTACATCCAAATACTCCTTGGTATAATAGCGCTCTTTCCTCTCAAAAACGTACCCTTCGAAATAAGGAACGAATATATGTAAAGTGTCCTACATCACTGAATCACGATACATTTAAGATATATAGATCAATATATAAAAGTGCAATGAACAAGGCAAAATCTATTTTCTACCAAAATAAAATTAATGAATTTTCCCGGTCACCTCGTCATCTTTTTAAACTAACTTCATCTCTAATGGGCACTAGTAAGAAAAGCCAATATCCCAATATCCCTGCTCATATTCTTTGTACACAGTTCTCAAATCAACTTAATGGTAAAACTTTAAATACACTTAGATCTATAGCATTTAATATAGCAACTGTTTCTCCTCTTTTCTCCAATTATGATATAAATGTTTTCTCTTTACCTTTATCGTGTTCCTTTACCAGTTTTTTCAGTACTTCTTTAACTGAGATTTTATCCTTATTAAACTCTGTTAAATCTACTTCCTCTGTAGATCCTATCCCATTATCAGTTTTTAAAAAATCATCACATTTTATTTCAAATCAACTACTATCTATCTATTCGCACTCTTTAATATATGGTATATTTCCGGCATCTTTTAAACGATCTCATATAAAACCTATCCTTAAAAAGAATAATCTTGATACATCAGTCTTAACTAATTTTAGACCAATTTCTCAACTTTCTATTATGAGTAAGATTCTCGAAAGAATTGTTTCTAAGCAAATTTTTAATTACCTTTCTGTCAATAATATCCTTGACCCTCAACAGAGTGCTTTCAAGAAACACCATTCAACTGAAACTGCACTAACATCTGTTCTAAATGACTTACTTACTACTCTTGATGATAACCAATGCATACAGATGGTTCTTTTAGACCTGTCATCTGCTTTCGATACTATTAACCATGATATACTTATAAATAGGCTATATTATTTAGGTATATCTGATGCTCCCCTACTTTGGTTTAAATCTTATCTTTCAAATCGTTCCTCCTCTGTACAAATTGGTGAATCGCTATCTTCACCTATACCCGTTACTTGTGGTGTACCACAGGGATCGGTGCTTGGTCCTTTACTTTTTACTCTATATATTCTTCCACTATCTAAACTAATTCAATCCTTTCCTGACATATCTTATCATATTTATGCTGATGATATTCAGCTTTATATAAAATTACCTATTAACTCCAGTCCTGACTCTAATTTATTTCTTTCAAATTGCATTAGACATATTAACTTTTGGCTACTATCAAATTTTCTTCTATTAAATGAAACTAAGACTGAACTCATAAATATTTCTCATTCTCAATCCACATTTCCTCCTCTGTCTGTAAATAATTCTTTAATTCAACCTTTCATTAAAAATCTCGGCTTTATCTTTGACACTAATCTTAATTATGACAGGCATATATCTAATATATGTAAAATATCTAATTTACATATATATAAAATTCGCTCTATTAGAAAATTTATAACTAAAAAATCGTGTTCTATTCTAATAAACTCTCTTATTTTTTCTCGTCTCGACTACTGTAACTCTCTTCTCTGCTCTCTTCCTTCTATATCGATATCTAAAATTGATCGTATTATTCGTGCTTCTACTAGACTTACTTTTAATTTATCTTATTCTGATTATACTACCTCTGTCTCTTCACTTATGTCATCACTTAAATGGTTAACTTTTAAAAATCGTTGCCTATTTAAACTTCTATGCCTCACTCATAAATTATTACTTACGCACCAACCAATTTACCTGTATAACCTATTAGATCCTATTAATCCTCTTAACTCACTTAGGTCTACTAGAACCATTCGACTAAAAACGCATCCTTACAAAAAAAAGATATTTGGTGGTAGATCGTTTAAATGCATGTCCCCTATTAATTGGAATTCCATTCCAATTAATATAAGGAATATCAATAATCACGCCACCTTTAAAACTCGACTAAAATTATTGTTATTACGTAGGCAGCACTGAATGCTATATAAATCTAAATTATGACGATTATTATTTTATTATTTCATTATCGTTTCTTGTTCTCGTTTGTTTATTATTATATATATTTATATTTATACTCATCCATAGCAACTGTTTTGCTGAATATCTGTATATTGTCTATACACTTTTGAGATATGTTTTTATATATTTAAGTGTTTAAATAAACCATTACAATTACAATTACAATTACACATGGTATACATTGTGTATATATGGTATACATTGTGTACACATGGTATACATTGTGTACGTATGGTATACATTGTGTACACATGGTATACATTGTGTACACATGGTATACATTGTGTACACATGGTATACATTGTGTACACATGGTATACATTGTGTACGTATGGTATACATTGTGTACACATGGTATACATTGTGTATATATGGTATACATTGTGTACACATGGTATACATTGTGTACGTATGGTATACATTGTGTACACATGGTATACATTGTGTACACATGGTATACATTGTGTACGTATGGTATACATTGTGTACATATGGTATACATTGTGTACGTATGGTATACATTGTGTAAATATGGTATACATTGTGTACGTATGGTATACATTGTGTACACATGGTATACATTGTGTACGTATGGTATACATTGTGTACATATGGTATACATTGTGTACACATGGTATACATTGTGTACGTATGGTATACATTGTGTACATATGGTATACATTGTGTACGTATGGTATACATTGTGTACATATGGTATACGATGTAGGGTACAAAGTATACAGTATAGGTAGTACACGTGCACGTAGTTGTATCGATAACGTTGACATACATACAATTGTTACATTATTTAAATCAACGATAGGTATATTTTGGATACTTACGAGTACATATATCGCATAGTACATGTATTGATAACATAATTGATGACATAAAGGTGAATACTTAATAATGCGAATCTGAAAGTATATTTGTATTAGTAGAACTAGTTATATATTCGCAGGCTATCCAGCATAGATTTTATCGTGACTATTTGTGAGAATATTATTCAATCAAGTATACTTATTTATATACATTCAAGTAGGTTATATTAGGTATTATTAGGGGTATTAATATACCAGCTCAGTAGCGTAATTTAAGTAGCGATATAGGGTGTAATATGTATGATCTATATTCGAAATGATGTAACTACAATGCTATTATGTCATCGTGATGTAGACGGTATTTTTATAATATTAAATAAATTTGTATATTCCGTTAAATATATTATAAAATTATATATATATATATATATATATATATATATTTATAGATATCTGTTTTTGTAGAACTTTAGATTTAGCAGATATATGAAATATAATTTCAAACTCTTTAGTTGTAACAATTAAAGTTTTGTTTTATCATATTATCACATTAGTAGAGATTATGACAAACTAGAACCCTTACTTAATAGCTGCCCAGCAAACAGTAATAGCCTCATAATAGCAATATAATATCATATCTAATAGCCTTAAATGTTTACATTGTGCTATTATGTTGCCATTAAATGTCTATTATTAGAATAGCAACATAATAGCAGCATAATAGACATTTAATGGCAACATAATAGCACAATGTAAACATGTGAGGCTATTAGATATGCTATTTAGAGGTTATCAGTGTAGGACGTTCTACAATGTGCATCGTACACTGCACCCATGTATGTACGTCTAGAATACTGTACACTGTACGTAGATTAAGTAATGAGATAAGATATAAGGCAGCGAATATACATCACTATCACAAGCACGCTACCTATTATAACCAGGACCACTACTCGTATTACAGGTAGTAGACAGGACTCTGATGGTGATATTCATAGTTACCATAGTAACGCTGTCCACGGGAATACTGTGGTTCATACCGCGTATGTACGGAGAGAAAAGGCCTGTGCAACATCACTAACGACCACCGCTGCTGCTGACCACTACTCTGACCACTACTCTGACCACCACTCTGACCACCACAACCACAACCTAGCCGTACGTTTAGGACATTGTGTACCCATCATGCGTAACTATGCATCCGTACGTATTCTTTTAGTCTGAATATTTGTTTTCATTATAGTTTAATTACTATTATTTTAGTCTAAATATAATTTTATACGGATCGATTTGGTTATATCATCGTGTATTTATTTGTATGCGTTACTTTATTACTACTTTAGATAATATTTTATTAATAACAATAATAATAATAATACATTTACTGCCATTATATACATGTGAATTATAAACACTGACACTTTAACAAATCAAAAAGAGTGTTATTATTTTAGATTTTTATCTTCCAAGATATGATAATTGATTAGAATTTAGTAGTTTATATTATACTCTATTATACTCTATTTAACGTGTATATTTATATATTTTATTCATACACATATATATTCATATGTTACATATGTATTATATTGTATACGTTGTTATATATATATATATATATATATATATATATATATATACACACCTATATGTGTGTGTATAGTATAACAGCTTTACTCGAATCATTACATGTTATATAACCATGTGTTATTAAACACGCATACACCATGATCATTTATTTATTTTTCGAACTCAAATTATTATGTAACTATATAATGATATATAAACAAACTCTGAATAATGTTGATATTATAACTATGATCGGGTGTAGCGAAGGATTACATGCGCACCATATAAACTTGACTACATAACGTAATGTTTGTAATGATGCATTGTTCCTTACTTCACTCGTGTATATTAATTATTAAATAAACATATTACAAATAAAATAAATATATTTTTATATTTTTAAACGCTTATAAAAAAATACATAGACGTACATTATTATTAAATAGGCCTAGATATTATATTTTCTATGGGTGTAAATAAAGTAAAAAAGAAGTCATATTTATAATAAATATTGTTTTATTGTGAAATTAATAAATTATCTATACAAAAAATACTATTACGTAATAAAAGTTAAACTTGTGATACAAAAACAATTGTAAAAGTTCACTGTTTTAATATAATTAAACTTTAAAACTTTTAATACTTATAATCGCTGAATATATAATATGGCTTCCGACTATTTTAATTACTAATGGCAGGGTCAAAACTATAATACGAGTTGCGGGAGTTGATATGTTTGTATGTGTGTGTGTAAACTTTATATACAAATTTGTATTTTTATCTATTTATATATATATTGAATATATAATTATTATATAATATTCCAATCAGGGGCGGATACAGGGGGGGCTAGGGGGGCTCTAGCCCCCCCCTCATGATTGTAAAATATATGATTTTAAAATAGATAATATGGTTAAATCAGCAAAACCTATAATATCAATTATAGGTAGGTTTATACATATTTTATTTTAAGTATATTCATTAATTTTAATCTAATTTAAAGATATTGGCACTATTTAGAATGAATTAACAATAAAACACACGAAGAAAGGTATATTCTGCTAAAGAAAATACTCGCACAACAATCCATCAAATAATACGTTTATAAATCACATAAAGAAAATGGAAATACTCGTACATTTCAAATCAAGTGGTTACACACATATCCTTGGTTATCCTACAGTGAATCTTTAAATGGCCTATTGTATATAGGTGTACATATCGTGTGTTTTTCATTTAAAAATTAATCACAATAAAGTTGGAAAATGTATCACTTCGTCCATGATTAAGTTTAAAGATTCGATTGCAGATTTAAGAAAACATGAATCAACTATTTACCACAATAACTCTTTGAAAGAAAATTCTCGTTTTATTGCAGTGATAGAAAATAAGAAGCATGCTTCTGCAATCAGCTATAATGCAAGTCAATAATAACATATCTAAGTAAAATTTAATACAACAGAGAAAAATTGAAATCAAGGGGGTATTACTATACTTGTATATAAGCAGGCAACTTAACGGAAATATTGTAACTTTAAAACATTTTTATATCAAGTTGTAATGGGATACCTCCTATAAAGTTATTATATTTCAAGCAAGTTGCCGGAAAGTAAGGGGGTTTCCCACTAAAATTGTAGTTAACTTGATAGAAAATCGTTTTAAAGTTAAAATATTTCCGGCAACTTGCCGGAAATACTTGTAGTGGGATACCCCCTTTAGATATAATCATTCTTTATAGAAGACAAAATATGTCATTACATGGTCATAATGAGTATTCTACTGATCCACATTTTAATATAGGAAATTTCAATGCACTTCTAAAACTATATATAAACTCTGGACATTATATATTAAAAGAACACTTATTAATGTGCAGTAAAAATGCTAAATACATCTCAAAAACAACACACAATGAATTGATATTTGAATGTGGTGAATACATTAAAGAAAGAATAATTATTCTTCAATTATAATTAATGATATAAAAAAAGCTAAATATTGTAGTGTACTAGCTGATGAAACCACAGATGTATACATTATATATATATATATATATATATATATAATACTGAACAAATAGCTTTAGAAATTAAATATTATAATGGTAATTGTATCACTGAAAAGTTTAAATCTTTCATAGGATGTGAAAATCTTAGTGGAGAAAGTAAAGCTAACTTGATTATGGATACACTAACTAAAGCTGAATTAAATATTGAAATTTAAGAGGATAAGGATACTATGGAGCAGGAAATATGTCTGGCAAAGTAAAATGAGTGTCAACTATAATTCTGAATAATTACCCTAAAGCAACATATGTACACTATAGATCACATGTATTAAATCTATCAATAGTAAATGAATGCAAAATGCCATTAGTTCAAAATATGATGCGCATATTATTAAAAATCTGCATATTTTTTTAATATTCGGCTAAGAAGCAAGGTTTATTAGAAGAAAATATTACACAAATTTGTGTTGAATCTTCTAAAAAGAAATTAGTTTAAGTAAAACGAAATGGGTTGCCAGACATGATGCTTTGCGAGTATTTATCGAATATTATCAAGCCATACTTGAAAAAATGTTAGACATATATGAAGATAAAACATAGAATTCAGAAAGTATAACAAAATCTAACGGTCTTTACAATTCTATGATTAATACATAATTTATTATGTCATTAATTGTATGTAATAATTAATTTCATAGAAAAGTTAACAACTGCTCTCCAGAGTAGGTCAATAGATGTATATAAGGCACATCAAGATATTCAAAGTGTAATTAAAGGGATACAAGTTTGTAGAGATAATATTGATGAAGTAGGATTAGAATTTAATGAAGAAGCATCATATTTATATAATGATAATATTATCATATTCAAATGAAGGAATTTCTACACCAATGTTAAATAAAAGACACCTGCTTCATCATCTGAAGAGTATTTAAAAAAAGTAATATCTATTACATTCTTGGATCATTTGATAATGGAGATGAAAGAAAGATTAAATAAATACATATTGTATATATCTCTTGGTCCAGTACTTAACAATTATTATCGTATTAGGTATACCTATATATATATATATAGGTATATACCTATATATACCATATATATATATATATATATATATATATATATATATAGATCTTTATTCTCTGTCCATTTAACTTCCCAGAAAATCAATTAGGTTTTTATTAAATGTATCTTTGGTAAATCATCTTTTACTAATTCATATGTTCATTTATCCGATTAAGAATAACCAAGACATATTTACCTTCGACTATGAGTGAAGATCGACTAAATAGACTTTCTTTATTATAAATAGTATACAATATATACTATATATAAATATATATATATATATAATACACATAAAGACATACAGATCGATTTTGATTATATTATTTCCAAATTTGCATTATGTAATCCAAGAAGAATGCAATTGATTAATATAGTGGATTAATAGTTTTTATTCAATAAAATATAAAATATTATTCTATTTAATTTAATATAGTATTTAATTTATATATATACATAATATATACAACAATATTATTCAATTGAATATTAGCATAGTAAATATGTCTTATTTTAAAAATATAGTTTTATTTGAATGTCAGCCCCCCCCTTGAAAAATTCCTGTATCCGCCCCTGCCAATGTAATTTAGTAATAATAGCGTATTTAATAATATACAAGTATCTTTCTCGAATTATGTTATCGTGTTCGCTCGAGCATGTCAATTCCCGCAACGCTTATAATAGATTTGACCCTGTCATTATTAATCAAAATAGTCAGAAGCCATATTATATATATTTCTCATAATCATATATGAAAAAAAAATGTTTGGTTCCATTACATTTTTGGATTTTAATAAAGGCAATGATGCTCATACCTTAATTATAATCCCTAATATGTTAAACTATATTTAAAATAAATTACCAAATTCAAATAATTGATTTGTTTACATTGGTTTCAAAAAATAACTGTATAACTGCTGTATATAAATAGATCTAATATTTTAGTAATTTTAATTTCTTATTAATAATACCATTTATAATATTTATTTTTATTATAAGTCTTCTTACTTTTTTTATTATATATTTATCAATTTATTATAATAGTTTTTATATTATAATAAATATTTGCGCATTTATACAATCCATTTATTAAAATACAAAATCATGGATCCAAACATTAAATTTAAACAAAAATTCATTCACAATATATTTGTCATACATTATCTGAAATGCTATATAATATATTTCTATATGAACTTTAAAAGTTATTAAAATCACACATATTTGTGTTCAGTCAACTTGAATAATTAACACTTTGTCTTTGTACTTTTGACTTAATTTTGTTCGATCCTTTTATAGTATTATCAAAGCCCTTTGGTATTATCAAGTATCATCCTTAAGGATCCTACCAAATTTGGTATTATTCAACTCCTAAATCATATATATATATATATATATATATACAATACATTGATGATACAAATCATGTGTTAATAAAGGGGCTAGGGGTATTTTCTCCACTCTAGATACTTCGTTATATATAAATGAATATGATCAAAATGTTAATATATTAAGGGGATCCCGCACATTTAAAGTGATGATATTTATTTTTTTTATATTTTATTTTATTACATAATAATACTTATTGTATTGTTTTTTAGTATTTGTAAAAAAAGTATACATGAATTCAGTCTAGAAATGGTATAAAAATGTATTTTATGACGATAATATAATGCTATATTATATACTATTCAATATTACATTTTTATGCTGTCAAACTTCAAACGCTGTTTTCTCAGAATAATTATTTCGCGCTAGGTATGTGCATTCAAAAATATAGAACACAAAAACTATTATAATTATAATATTATTTTTTTTTGCTTTATATAGAATTTAATTATGTGAATAGTAAAATAGAGAGATAATTAATAAAAAGTATAGAATTCATTGTATAAAATGATAATTTGTATAGAAATACCATCATTTTAGTATCTCTAATTTTTAATTTAGATATATATATAATATAATAAATAATAATATTAAAAATAACTTTCTATTTTCCTATGCATGTATATGTTATGAATACATTACAAACAAAATTCAGTCAATCGAATGAATAGAATATCAGTTCTATTTTTTTTAGTGGACCTATATTTTTCCTATCTATTTATACACGAAATTGGCAAATTGCGTGTTATGTCAAGACCTCCTATAACCTCCGAGGTTATAGGAGGTCTTGGTTATGTGCGGGATCCCCTTAAGTGTTATATTTAAATGTATTACCAAAGCCCGGGCTTTGGTATTACTATGTAAATACATTTATATTTGAATTTTTATATTTATTGTTATTACATTAATTACATTATTATATATTTTTAATGTACAATTCAGTGATATTCAATATATTTTTATTATAATATGTACCGATTACATACATTTAGAATATGCAGAGTAGTATCATGGCCTCCTTTAGCTTCGAAGCTAAAGGAGGCCATGGTAGTACTTTATGTATATGTTACATAATATGTACCAATGTATCAACAATGGCGGATTTGCACTCAAATTGGTGAACAGATACTATTTAAATATCACTCTACCTACATATATGAAAGTTATATAAGTCAATGAAAATATTCAAAGTAGTTACATTTATTGTTACCCTTTAATATTGTATATTTATTTATATATTGGAATATTACTTCTGTTAATTTGCTTTTTATATTACACTATTATTGATTTTGTATTTCATAAACAAACCTATTATTAGTGTATATATTAATAAAATTTATTCCACCAATATTTTTATTTAAATAAATAAATATAAATATTAAAGTATAATTTTCTTATTAATTAGGGATTTTCAGTACACATATTTTAGCTAAATAGAAGTTACTTGTTATGAAGTTAGTTTTATAAATAAAATATTAAAATCTGATTTATAGATCATCATTTTAATAATCATTTTAATAATATACCATGTTTACAAAAACAAATCTCATGCAAATCGCCCGCGAATCACAAAATGGCCTCAGATGTATGTTAAAAATATCGCAACATTAATAATAAATTGATATGTTCATAATTATTATTCCTTACAATTATATATATAATATATTTATATATAAAATATATATATTGTTATAATAATTATATATTCATTCTTAGAATTATTCTTTGAATGCATATTTTTAAAATAATTCAAGATATTTGTGTTTTATATTTTATTTGTTATCAAAGTATTTATTTCTATATTAAATAGTATTTAAAAATTGATTAAAATATGATAACATTTCGCATATTCTATATTAATAAATACGTTTATAATCATTATAATTATCATATCCTATTAATTTGTATATATTAGTAACGAACACTTAGTTTTCATAATAAAAATAATAATTTAAAGCATATTATTTTTCATTTTAAAAGTGCATAGTTTGATTTGAATTTACATTATAAACAATACATAGTTACGAAATTTCAATTTTCGGATCTATGTTTTGTTTATAATGTAAATTCATATCAAACTATGCACTTTTAAATACAAAATAATATGCTTTAAATTATTATTTATATTATGAAAACTAAGTGTTCATTACTAATATATAAAAAAGTAATAGGATATGTTGGTTTTACATGCTATTAATATCTATGTGGCGAGTAAAAGCTAATTTATATTGCATGTAATTTAATAGAGCAATGAAAACATTGTAGTATGCAAATCGCCGCAAACCTAAATCGATTTCGATACTGCTACAGTAGCAGTGCTACTAGAAATGGGATGTATGAATACTAATCACATTGCGTAGATAGGGAGTGTTATATCTTTGATAATACTGTCATAGAATACTAATTGTGATCATATAAAATGTATACTGTGCATTTATGTACGTGTACTAAATTTGAAAATGTATTAATAAATATGTTATATTATTACTGGATTCGCCGGAAAACACAACAAAATGTATATTTCAAAATATTTATAAGGCAAATATAAAAAAATATGCCCCTATGAAGTCTAAAAAAATCTATATATTTTTTTAACATATAAGATATATGAAAAATTTTCGTTGTTTTTTGTATAAAATAAATAAATATGAATACATTTTCTCGTAAAGCGCTTCAAAATAAGATATATCTTTACAATCGTTGTTGCCTAGTTATATACATATCGTATATATATATGTAATACATAGACTAATGTATATATTATTATAATAATTATATATGCCGTGAATAATTAAAATCTTTATAATGAAGTGTGTTTATGTGTAAACGGTAAGCTTGAAGAGCTACGTCATAGTTGAAAACGAGCTGCAGCGAGCATTAACTATGTCCCGGGTAACACTTCATCATCAAAACAATAGCAATCTTGTGAAATTACTTATATACGTGAGCATATTTTATAATGAACATTTTATTAGTGGTAAATATATATAAATTTAAACCACAATATATGTATATACATACAACAAAATACTGACTATATCATTTGCATATATATACATTCAAACTTTAAATTATTTTAGATTACGATCATCAGGGATGGGGTCAAATACGTATTTTTATACGCTGATTTTGTGTATTTGTATTTGAATAATTATTTAGTGATGTATTTGTATTTGATTGTTGTATTTGGTGTATTTGATCAAATACAGTTTCAAATACATATAGAAAGAAATGAAATAGAATGTAGAATTTAAATATTTGATTTATGTATGTAAAAAAATAAAAACAAATTTACCATTTTATTAATATTATATTAAATAATACATTTATTAATATACAAATTATATAATAATTTTCAAAGAATTTGATGAATACTATATAAGTTAATTTATGAATTTAAATTTATATTCTATATGGAAAATGTATAGGTGTTATACTTTATAACTTATAATATCCCAAGCAACCGGTCTTGTTTAAAGTTTCTTATTTTATTGATTTTATTTATATATTAAATATATTATAAATAGATTTCAATTAATTATTATGCAATCTGGTATAGAGATAGGGATTATTATTTGGTGATATCAAAGAATACATTTAGTTAATTATTAAACAATATAACTTATATAATATGAAAAATTTAAAAGAATTTTATGAATTATAATTATAATTAATTATAATCAACAAAATATATTAAATATCAACAATTTTTTAATTTTGTATATAGAAAATATTCTTAATAATAATTTATTATTTCCTTTCTATATATCTCATAGCTATGAATATATTTATAAAAAATTTAATTTAATATTTAATGTGTTAATCTTTGTATTTTGTATTTGTATTTGATAAAATGTATTTGTATTTGTATAAAAAATTTAATAAATATTTTTTATTTTTATTTGATTCTTTAAGAAAAAGGGTATTTATATTTGTATTTGATAAATTGTATTTGACCCCAATCCTGATTAATGCAAATTTGTGAAAATATTTAATATCATTAAATGTAATAGCATGTAATGTAAATTACATGATATTATATTTAATGATATTAAATATTTTCACACATGTAATGGGAATTCCGTTTCTATAAGAGTGATATAACTATTATAATTATATATTAATAATATTAACTATATATATATATTATATATATATAATGAATAAATATATATAGAATATATTATATAATCTTGTATTCTAAAATTCCTTTTTATAACTATATTAGGCATATATTTGGCATACGCTTGACCTGAGAATTCAATGTAAAAAGATAATGTTTTAAAAAAAAAAATCTATTAGTCTCAAATTAATTAAGATATTTTAATTCTATAAACAGTATATTGTAGTGTGGAATGTTATTTACAAGAAATTGTATGGATCATGAGATATCATTATTTATTTTCAGAAATACAAGACATCTAATAATGGTAACAAAATTATTTTTATTTATTTTATTTGAAACTATTTTTATATATGATATAATAACAATAATTGAATAAGCCATACAATTTTATAATATAGACATATAAAGTGATATATACTGACAATTTCATCAAGTTACAAGCATAATTTTTAGAGTTAATATATACATTATAAATATATACCACACACACCCATAAACACACAATGAGTATACACACACACAACAATGTTGAAAATAAATATAAAAAAAGTCTATTGAAAGACTAGTGTATTGTATAGTAACATATTCATATAGTGTCATTTATCTTCATTATTGTATTCAACATTTTATTCAACATTGTATTCAACATTTTATTCATCCAACAATAGTGAGATTTTTTGCTTTCATTCAAATATAAATAATAAATTTATATATATAAAATTTCTTTATGTATATAAATATATATATATATATATATATACATATATGTATATATATTTATATACATATACATAGAATTTAAATTAATTTGTATATTTATTAAATAAAATACTAACATATAAATTACTTCTAATCTTTATAACATAATTAATATTTGTATTCGCGTGTTATATCACTGCCCTCACCTAACCTCACTAAACAGAAACAAGGTGCCCCATTCAGAAGGGGACCTGATATTCGCGAAGATGAAGGGATTTCCGTACTGGCCAGCGCGAGTTAGTAAGGGGTAGCGTGTGTTACAGCGTGTGTTACAACGTGTGTTACAGCGTGTGTTACAGCGTGTGTTACAGCGTGTATGTATACATCACTACCTCGTATAAGTGTATCATTGTGGGCAACTACCGCCCCGCCCCACGCTTTCAACTCAAATAATCAGATTACATCTTAATCCTATTTCTTTGTAAGAATCAGTAGAAGTTTTATTTCATTAGAGGGTTTTTCATATGCAATTTGTTAACATACCTATTATTGGAATCTCCCCACCCCATCCCACCCCACCCCACTTTTAAATCCTAAATAAGGCACTGATGTACATACTGATATAGCTATGTTATATTTGTGTATGTGTTTATCTATTGTAACCCGATATTGTTCAGTTCAGGAGTATTATGTTCAGGGGGGTATTGGTGCATGTAAGGAGTTATATGTTACCAGTGTTTTACTCATGGTACAAGTAGTAACACAAAAGTATTGCACATGGAGGATCCACACTCTTAAAGTTATGACACCATTGCTATTCGATAATATCAGTATCTGCCTCTGATAGATTGAGAAATTATCATTTGTAGAATAGAATTTGTCTTAATATATATATTTATATTAATTTTGCATATATATATATATATATATATATACGTATTATATTTATTTCATAATACTAATTTATTATATATTATTTATATGAACATTAACAAATTATCCATGCCAATAATCTATAAATGATATAAAAAGCAGTTTTTTAAGCATTTAAAAGTAAAACTTTAAACGCTGTTATAAATAACTCCAAATAATAAACTCCAAATATAATAAACTCCAAATAATAATGTTGAGTAAATTGCATATTTAAATGATTAAGAAAAAAATATATAGTTATAACAAAGCCCAAGATACACAGTCAAGCAATAACTGTCAAACTATTTATTCACAGTCTAATGATTTATTAAGATTCGCCCACTTTGAATTTGTCATATTTATAATTTTCTTTGTTATTTACATACAATTTATTTAAAGTTGTCATATAATATACAATTACATATATAATTACTTTAAGCTAGAGACTAATTTAATATTTAAGAGTACATTTAACATTTAAAATTTATAATCAATATTAGATAAAATAATGACTTAGATTCATATGATGTTAAATGATATAATAATGTTATAATGAAAAATAATGTTATAAAAGATATGTTAAAATAATGTATTATATTATAAATATTTTAATATTAATTTAAAATTATTTTCAAATTAAAAATTTGATACAACACAATTTATATAAATATATATAATTATATAATTATGTGCATAAATAGTGTATATAATTTTTGAAATATTAGATCATATTTTTTTTATTATCAACTAATAGCTACGAGAATGAGATGTGTTATATTGATGCTATTATAATAAAATTAGTATCACTGGAAAGCTTATTAAATTCTTAATATATGTCATATTATATATTTTTTAATTTTAAATAAAATAAAAGTTATGATCAAAAATGTGGTAACAATTTGATTGCTTAAATTTATTTTGTTATGAATTATAATTATTATGATAAATAGAATTTATTATAAAAATAAATATGCATATTAATGTTTACTAAATTAATAATGCACCTATTTCTAAATGATATTAATATTATTAATAAATGTAATACATTTAATGCATATGCATATTTATATTTCTAATGTAATCAATTTATATATAAAAATATAAAATAAAAATATGATTTTAAAATTAATATTTATCATGTTTCTATTTACCAAAGAAATTAACATATTATTAATATCTATGATATACTTAAATACTCATGTTTCCTATTCGCTAGGTGAAGTAATATTTATTAGTAATATTACAATTTACATAGGCTTAAATAGGCTTAATAGATAACCGTGTTTCTTGGGATTTGGTTATAATAATTATTGTTGATTTATATAAAGAATATATGAATTATATGAATTATAAAAAAGATATTTTCATAAATATAATTTGAAATAATTGTAAATACCCAGCTAACAGTAATAGCCTCATAATAGAACATAATAGCATAACTAATAGCTTAAAATGTTTACATTGTGCTATTATGTTGTCATTAAAAGTCTATTATGTTGCTATTAATTTGTAATGCTATTATGCTGCTAGTATGTTGCCATTAAAATCTATTTGGTATTATTATGCTGCTATTAATTTTAAATTTCTATTATGCTGATATTATATAGCTCTTCTAATAATAGCAATATAATAGCAGAATAATATACTTTTAAAATTAATAGGAGCATAATAATACCAAATAGATTTTTAATGGCAACATACTAGCAGCATAATAGCATTACAAATTAATAGCAGCATAATAGTCTTTTAATGGCAACAAAATAGCACAATATAAAAATTTGAGGCTATTAGTTATGCTATCATGTTGCTATTATGAGGCTATTACGTTAGCTGGGTATACAATTTCTATAGAAATATCATAATTAAACAAACCATATTTTTCAATATTTTTGTATGTCTATTTATATATATATATATATATATATATATACATATATACTATTCCAGCTAACCGTAATAGCCTCATAATAACAGCATAATAGCCTCAAATGTTTACATTGTGCTAATATAGCATAATAATAGACTTTTAATGGCAACATAATAGCACAATGTAAACATTTAAAGCTATTGTTTATGCTATTATGAGGCTATTACGGTTAGCTGGTATATATTATAAATATAATGCAATTTCCTTATATATATAATATATTATATATATATATATATATATATATAATTGCAATATATATATATATATATATATATATATATATATATATATATAATATTATAGATATATATGTATGTGTATAGATATAATTGTGTATAATATAAATACACAATTGCATAAATATCTCTCATCCTTTATAACTCATTTGAATATTTATATATTCATTAATTTATTTTTATTTGTGTATATATTTATATGTATATACTATAATATAAATATATTATAAGTTATCCCTATATATATATATATATATATATATATATATATATATATATATATATATATATATATATATATATATTTATTTTGTGTTTTTATTAATTTTAGTTATATTTAAAAATATTTTATATAAACTTATATTGTTGTCATATATTTAAATTGTCTTAATTATATAATTATCGATACCATAATGACATATACTTATTAATTAATATTCATTAATTACTACTTATTATAATTTGATAACGAAAATGTTATTTTACTTACATTCCTCAATCTATTTAACTCAATAACAAATAATCACAAATACATATAGATATTATTAGAGTCTGAACAAAATACCAATAAGCAATATCACCAGTTACAAAGATTGTAACATGATTAATGTAACTATTGATAATTATCTAGACTACAATGCTCCCTAATATGCTGTAACTAGGTGTTAGCAGTATTATGTTGATTATAATAATTTCATTAATAAATTACTAAGATATAATAGTCATTGAAAAATACACAAAAAATACATCAAAACCACCAGTTTAGACTCATATTATATTTATTTCACTACTGTGTGTATCCTTACCTGAGATTGTGATTATCATTTAAATTAACAAATATTCATTTAATAATATTAAATATTAAATTATTAATAATGTAAGCAATATAATAGTGTTAGTATTTCTACTGAATTAATAAAAATGTATTATTAATTCAGTAGAAATACTAATACTATTACATTGCTTAACGCGGCATAATACGACAAGTTCGCACGTTAAAGTAATCATCATTGTTTCACAGATCGACAAAATTATAAGAAAAGGCTATTTCCAAGTATTTTTTTATGGTACTCACGAAAGGTCCGTTACTATAATCTATAATCTTTGCCCACCATCCTAGAACCGATCCGATTGGCTTATAACCTATAATACGTCTACTTCAACTGTGGTACTCACACCCCCCTAACTAGTGCTCATACGCATCCCCATCTCCCCGCCCCTAAAAGTATACGCTACACCTTGCCCTCCCTACCCCATTAATACCTCTAATGCACCCCATATCTACCAATGTCCCTTATGCTTCCCCCCAACCCGCAAAAGTATACAATATACCTCTCCCACCCCTACCAGTGCCCCTAACGCTCCCGCCAATACCCCTAACACTCCCCCTACCCCTAACACACCCTCTAAACCCCACCAGTGCAAAAATGATACTTCAAAATTTGTATCCCTACAAAAATTACAAAGAAAAGTTTCATCGAGAAAGGAGTAACCCATTCTTCAACGAGGGTCTCTATGAAATCATAAACATTCCAGATGTGTTACTGGTAATAATGCTGCTTTAATATCATGCTTTCATATCATACTTTCATATCATGCTTTAATATAATGGTATTCATGTGTATAGTAACGGCTTTACATTGTTTTGATCGAATATTTATTTAAAGCGAAATATCTATTCACGAAAATGTACTTATAATTATAAATCATATGTAACGAAAATAGTCTATTACTATATTTGTAGAATAATTGTATATTCATTTTACGAGAAACACGATATATAATTAAAATTGTAATTCAATATAAGTCTTCATACGACGACTCTTATTAACCCTCACTACGCCTATTGCCCTTACCCGCAGCCCGAAGGAGTGAAGATGAAAACCACTACAAAACCATCAGAACTTGATCCAAAGTCAGTAGCAGCAGATGATAAGCTATTAGAGAAGAAGACAGGCGAGGTATTACAGGAGACAGCGGAGGTATCAGATGACACAGAGGAGGTTATCGAGGTGTCTGAAGAGGAGCCCGAGAAGGTAGTTGTGTCTGAAGAATCGGAGAAGGTAGTTGTGTCTGAAGAATCGGAGATGGTAGTTGTGTCGGAAGAATCGGAGAATGTTGTTGTGTCTGAAGAATGGGAGAAGGAAACGCCAGCAGCAGATTGTTAGTACTGGCTAGCACCACATATGCTAGTGCCTTCTATTGTTGTACTAATGCTATGTGCTATGCATTATTCCTCAGCTCCAGAGGTCATGTCCATCACCAGTTCTGATGATGTTCTCTCCGATACAGTGAATACCTCGTATACAGTTATCGGTTACTGCCCTCTCTTACTACCCTCCCCCTCTCTTACTACCCTCACCCTCTCTTACTACCCTCTCTTACTACCCTCCCCCTCTCTTACTACCCTCTCTTACTACCCTCCCCCTCTCTTACTACCCTCACCCTCTCTTACTACCCTCCCCCTCTCTTACTACCCTCACCCTCTCTTACTACCCTCTCTTACTACCCTCCCCCTCTCTTACTACCCTCCCCCTTACTAGTAGTAAGTTACTACCCTCACCCTCTCTTACTACCCTCTCTTACTACCCTCCCCCTCTCTTACTACCCTCCCCCTTACTAGTAGTAAGTTACTACCCTCGCCCTCTCTTACTATCCTCACCCTTACTACCCCCCCCTTACTACCTTCCCCCTCTCTTACTACCCTCCCCCTTACTACCCTCCCCCTTACTACCCTCACCCTTACTACCCTCACCCTCTCTTACTACCCTCACCCTCTCTTACTACCCTCCCCCTCTCTTACTACCCTCCCCCTTACTACCCTCCCCCTCTCTTACTACCCTCCCCTCTCTTACTACCCTCCCCCTTACTACCCTCCCCCTCTCTTACTACCCTCCCCCTTACTACCCTCCCCCTTACTACCCTCCCCCTTACTACCCTCCCCCTTACTACCCTCCCCCTCTCTTACTTCCCTCCCCCTCTCTTACTACCCTCCCCCTCTCTTACTACCCTCACCCTTACTACCCCCCCACTTACTACCCCCCCTTACTACCCTCCCCCTTACTACCCTCCCCCTCTCTTACTACCCTCCCCCTTACTACCCTCCCCCTCTCTTACTACCCTCCCCCTTACTACCCTCCCCCTCTCTTACTACCCTCCCCCTTACTACCCTCCCCCTCTCTTACTACCCTCCCCCTTACTACCCTCCCCCTTACTACCCTCACCCTCTCTTACTACCCTCCCCCTCTCTTACTACCCTCCCCCTTACTACCCTCCCCCTCTCTTACTACCCTCCCCCTCTCTTACTACCCTCCCCCTCTCTTACTACCCTCACCCTCTCTTACTACCCTCCCCCTTACTACCCTCCCCCTCTCTTACTACCCTCCCCCTCTCTTACTACCCTCACCCTCTCTTACTACCCTCCCCCTATCTTACTACCCTCACCCTCTCTTACTACCCTCCCCCTCTCTTACTACCCTCACCCTCTCTTACTACCCTCGCCCTCTCTTACTACCCTCCCCTCTCTTACTACCCTCCCCCTCTCTTACTACCCTCCCCCTCTCTTACTACCCTCCCCCTTACTACCCTCCCCCTCTCTTACTACCCTCCCCCTCTCTTACTACCCTCCCCCTTACTACCCTCCCCCTTACTACCCTCACCCTCTCTTACTACCCTCCCCCTCTCTTACTACCCTCCCCCTCTCTTACTACCCTCCCCCTTACTACCCTCCCCCTTACTACCCTCACCCTCTCTTACTACCCTCCCCCTCTCTTACTACCCTCCCCCTCTCTTACTACCCTCCCCCTTACTACCCTCACCCTCTCTTACTACCCTCCCCCTCTCTTACTACCCTCCCCCTCTCTTACTACCCTCCCCCTTACTACCCTCCCCCTTACTACCCTATCCCTCTCTTACTACCCTATCCCTCTCTTACTACCCTCACCCTTACTACCCTCCCCCTTACTACCCTCACCCTCTCTTACTACCCTCGCCCTCTCTTACTACCCTCCCCCTTTCTTACTACCCTCACCCTTACTACCCCCCCTTACTACCCTCCCCCTCTCTTACTACCCTCCCCCTCTCTTACTACCCTCCCCCTTACTACCCTCCCCCTTACTACCCTCCCCCTCTCTTACTACCCTCCCCCTCTCTTACTACCCTCCCCCTTACTACCCTCCCCCTCTCTTACTACCCTCCCCCTCTCTTACTACCCTCACCCTCTCTTACTACCCTCCCCCTATCTTACTACCCTCACCCTCTCTTACTACCCTCCCCCTCTCTTACTACCCTCACCCTCTCTTACTACCCTCGCCCTCTCTTACTACCCTCCCCTCTCTTACTACCCTCCCCCTCTCTTACTACCCTCCCCCTCTCTTACTACCCTCCCCCTTACTACCCTCCCCCTCTCTTACTACCCTCCCCCTCTCTTACTACCCTCCCCCTTACTACCCTCCCCCTTACTACCCTCACCCTCTCTTACTACCCTCCCCCTCTCTTACTACCCTCCCCCTCTCTTACTACCCTCCCCCTTACTACCCTCCCCCTTACTACCCTCACCCTCTCTTACTACCCTCCCCCTCTCTTACTACCCTCCCCCTCTCTTACTACCCTCCCCCTTACTACCCTCCCCCTCTCTTACTACCCTCCCCCTCTCTTACTACCCTCACCCTCTCTTACTACCCTCACCCTCTCTTACTACCCTCCCCCTTACTACCCTCCCCCTCTCTTACTACCCTCCCCCTTACTACCCTCCCCCTCTCTTACTACCCTCCCCCTCTCTTACTACCCTCCCCCTTACTACCCTCCCCCTTACTACCCTCACCCTCTCTTACTACCCTCCCCCTCTCTTACTACCATCCCCCTCTCTTACTACCCTCCCCCTTACTACCCTCCCCCTTACTACCCTCACCCTCTCTTACTACCCTCCCCCTCTCTTACTACCCTCCCCCTCTCTTACTACCCTCCCCCTTACTACCCTCCCCCTCTCTTACTACCCTCCCCCTCTCTTACTACCCTCCCCCTCTCTTACTACCCTCACCCTCTCTTACTACCCTCACCCTCTCTTACTACCCTCCCCCTTACTACCCTCCCCCTCTCTTACTACCCTCCCCCTTACTACCCTCCCCCTCTCTTACTACCCTCCCCCTCTCTTACTACCCTCCCCCTCTCTTACTACCCTCACCCTCTCTTACTACCCTCACCCTCTCTTACTACCCTCCCCCTTACTACCCTCCCCCTCTCTTACTACCCTCCCCCTTACTACCCTCCCCCTCTCTTACTACCCTCCCCCTCTCTTACTACCCTCCCCCTATCTTACTACCCTCACCCTCTCTTACTACCCTCCCCCTCTCTTACTACCCTCACCCTCTCTTACTACCCTCCCCCTATCTTACTACCCTCACCCTCTCTTACTACCCTCCCCCTCTCTTACTACCCTCACCCTCTCTTACTACCCTCCCCCTTACTACTCTCCCCCTCTCTTACTACCCTCCCCCTCTCTTACTACCCTCCCCCTCTCTTACTACCCTCACCCTCTCTTACTACCCTCCCCCTTACTACCCTCCCCCTCTCTTACTACCCTCCCCCTTACTACCCTCCCCCTCTCTTACTACCCTCCCCCTCTCTTACTACCCTCCCCCTCTCTTACTACCCTCACCCTCTCTTACTACCCTCACCCTCTCTTACTACCCTCCCCCTTACTACCCTCCCCCTCTCTTACTACCCTCCCCCTTACTACCCTCCCCCTCTCTTACTACCCTCCCCCTCTCTTACTACCCTCCCCCTATCTTACTACCCTCACCCTCTCTTACTACCCTCCCCCTCTCTTACTACCCTCGCCCTCTCTTACTACCCTCCCCCTCTCTTACTACCCTCACCCTCTCTTACTACCCTCCCCCTTACTACCCTCCCCCTCTCTTACTACCCTCACCCTCTCTTACTACCCTATCCCTCTCATTCACCGTGAACACGGCATTAACTCATCAAGCAATCAATCACCTCCAATCTCGATTGTTCTCAACTCTAGTGGTGTTAAAGTGGTGTTCACACACATACACACATACATACACACTCACACACTTACACACACTCACACACACTCCGTAAGGCGTGTGTCATTGTCGTTCGTAACGCAATACTAGAATGCGTTCTATTCAACGTAAAACATAGTTGCGAGCGTGGCCACACCCCTTCAATGACGTAACCCCTTCATCTGTCAGGTTCAAAGCATGATACTTCGTCTGACTCCCTAAAGAAGGGAATTCCCATCTTAACATTACGTAAGTCAAGCTTCAGTGAGCTTAAGGACACGCCATTCTCAAACCTAAGAGCCGTAGCCTTATCTTCCATCGCCGGGCCATCGACTTCGAGACTTTCCCTTCCTAAGAAGGTTCGTTGCGCTTTATATTCTACAGCAGCAATTTATATATATATATATATATATAATTATTCTGTTTAATATCTATTCCTATTATATTTCGTTAAAATCTCCATTAGTTTTGTAATTATTATTTAGGGTAAGAGATTCCGGAAGCAATACCTACAGACGAGCGCAAATGCCATTGTTCAACGGAAACAAAAACACGAAATGATACGTTTATATACTATATATATTTGTAAATGTAATAATTATATAATAATATAACAATATACATAATATTAATGGATTGATTTTTTTATTTGGTAATTTTAAGTATTATTTTTTATTAATTACCTATTAATTATCAATAATTATACTACTACTACTACTACTACTACTACTACTACTACTACTACTACTACTACTACTACTACTACTATTACTACTGCTACTACTACTATTACTACTACTACTACTACTACTACTACTACTACTACTACTACTACTACTACTACTACTACTACTACTACTACTACTACTACTACTACTACTACTACTACTACTACTACTACTACTACTACTACTACTACTACTACTACTACTACTACTACTACTACTACTACTACTACTACTACTACTACTACTACTACTACTACTACTACTACTACTACTACTACTACTACTACTACTACTACTACTACTACTACTACTACTACTACTACTACTACTACTACTACTACTACTACTACTACTACTACTACTACTACTACTACTACTACTACTACTACTACTACTACTACTACTACTACTACTACTACTACTACTACTACTACTACTACTACTACTACTACTACTACTACTACTACTACTACTACTACTACTACTACTACTACTACTACTACTACTACTACTACTACTACTACTACTACTACTACTACTACTACTACTACTACTACTACTACTACTACTACTACTACTACTACTACTACTACTACTACTACTACTACTACTACTAGTACTACTACTACTACTACTACTACCTACACACACACATGTACACAGAAACCAATAAAGGGCCAAGGCCAGTGAAGACGGACCGACTGCTCAGACAGAGTACCCACCGTAAACGTATACAGAAGCGTATCAACAAGCGACGCATCAATAAACAAGTGAAGAGCGGTTTCATCGGATCACTGACTGTTTGTAGCTTACGGTAGCGCAAGTTATCGCGAGTAGTGTATAATCATTACATCGCTAAGGGTGCAGTTCTACAAAAGTAGAACTAGGTGTCGAAGCGAGCGTGTTTTACGTTAGAAATGTTAACAGCGCAATAATACTTGGGCGACTACCGCTTCGACGCGTACTTCTACTTTTATAGAACCGCGCTCTAATAACATAGATTATAGATAAATGAGTTGCCGTTAGATGCTGGTTTGGTAGAAAGTAGATAATCGTGTGAGATTCGCGTCGTATCGACTACACTCGATGAGATATATCAGTGTGATAACCTCGCTGGTCAGGTTTAACGTACAGATTGTTAGCGTATTATTGTAATGGCTATACATTCCGGACTACATCTCAATGACTTGGTATATTATCCGATCGCGCATATTAAATTGCCCGCTAAGATAACGAGTAATCTCTACGTTGTATCTCAGTCGATACTTGTATGCATACAATGTATACATATAATGTATACATACTTGTATACATACTTTTATACATACATATAATGATTCGGTAGCATACGAAATTAATTAATTTCTTAATTGTGCCTATTTCTAAGAAGTGATTCTTAACCGAGCATTCGTCGATTGTTTCTAACTCATCGCATTAAATAGTACTACCTCACTCAAACTATATATTAATGTTATTATCGCGACCAGGTTAAGAAAGGGTTAGATTCAACCATCAGCTTAGAGCAGCACAGCACGGAACATCAGTCAGGTTTGTAATCGTCGGGTCGTCGTCGTAGCCAATGAAAACTTTACTATACTCGTAATAATGAATTCATATTAAAGATTTAGTTATCAACTGTTTATCTAAAAATCGTGATTTAATTTGTTAGTTAACACTTTTAACGTAATATATCGTTTAATATATTAGATGTGTACATTTTAATGATTTATTCGTAGTTATTTATGTTCGTAATGTTATATTATTGTCAATTTATTGTGGACATTGTTATACCTATTACATCATCTTTATCACGATTACATCATCTTTAGCACGATTACATCATCTTTATCATATGATATGATTCATATCGGAACGTATTCTGTTTTGATTATTATTATAATATGTATGTAGGCATCGCACATATCATAGCTGTATGCGATATATATTATACGTACATACACACACACACATACATACACACACATACAGATGATGACTTCTTAGTATCTACGAACGAAGGTCAAGAAAATGACGGAGATAAGGTCTGTAGCCGCGACCTTGAATTTATTATTAGCGTCCACGCTTAACTAGTCATTAACAGACTCACAATTACTTTTACATATATTTTTGTTTGAAAATTAAAAAATTAAAAAATATTTTTATTCAAATAACATATCTATTTAATTATATCTAAAAAAGGATTTCACGTTCTCACTTCACGTTAGCAATAAAGAAATGTGATTTTTAATTGATATAAACTTGAATGATTCGATGAAACGTGAAATGATGAAAAATATTCGAATCGAATAATTCGATTCTAATTTATTTTAAAGTAAATCAAATATTCGAGAGAATGTGAAACCCTCTTAAAGTATATAGTCTATAGTACTATATAGTCCCTCAAGTTGTGTTAAATTGATGAGGTCTTAAATTGGTTCCCATTTTCAATAATCTCACGTCGTGTTGCATCAGTCATTTTTGTATACTATTTTTATAATCTTTCAATAACGTCAATTAAAAAAATGTATTTTTACAAAGAGGCCTCATTATGACTATACGCAGTACATCTATGCTATGTATCGATTAAGAACAATGAGCATAACATTTCTATGTATATTATTTCTAAATTTGTAGAAGATAAATAAATTATAATAATTTAATTATAATTTAATAATAATTTGTTAGTAAAACATAAATTATATTAAATATTTTCTTATGCAAAAAATGCTAAAATACTAATATAGATCTATTTAATATCTATCATATTGTTAAATATTGTATTGAATAAATTAGTTAAAATAAAGTTAATATACTTTTAGTAGAACACTATTTTTCCTATAAAATACATGTAAAAATATATTTATAGAACAGAGCCTACACTTTCATATATTAAAATATATTATATATTTAAAAAAACTTATATTTCATTATAATTATTTATAAATTTATAATTTATTTCAAATATTTCCAAATATATCGATTATTATTCAAGTTTCCATTTTAAATGTTAATCAAATAATATGTAAGCGTATCCATATTGCTTTTCATCTATTATTTATATTAAAGGGAATATACAACTTAGAAAATATGCCATATTATTATGAGCCCTTTAGGAGGTAGAGGCATAGCAATATTATAAACAAAACTCAGAAAACAAACTACAATTCTTCTAATAAATATTATGATTATTGATATTGACAATAATATTTCAATGACCTTGAACAGGAAGACTCGTCTTCCGATGATGAGAACATGGTACTACCACTTGCAGAACTATTGAAGTTAGTGTCTAGCGGTTGGATTGCCTGTGGCTTTATCATGTGACTGGCTCGTCCAATCAGTTTCTGATATAATTTAACATAATAATCTGATTGCATCCGTTAAAACAGCCACAGCCTTAGATTCTATATTTAATAAAACTTGTTAATGTCATACTTTATAATATATATATATATATATATATGTAATAATAAAATGTAGTTATTTTCTTATTCTAACTAATGCACATACATTATAGTTAAACAAGTATTAATAAAGTATATATGGTAATATTGAATACCTTACATATTAGTATGAAAGTGACCATTTAAATACACCATTTAATAATAACGATTATAGTCGTTTAATATTTTACAATGAGAATACAATTTAGAAAAATGTTTAATAAATTATATAGAATCAAATAATTCTCAATATTCTCTCTACGAAATTGCAACGTAAAATAGATATTGATAAGGTAGTATTTCACTATTTGTAACACCACCTAAGTAATGTTTTATCAGTAATTATAATACGATGTCATCAATATCACAATAGATAATCTCCTCGATAAAATTCAATCATTCGATGCTATTATTCTTTATTAAATGTCATACCTAATAGATACGTAAACTAGTTTCTATTTAACAGATACGATAGGAACAAAGAGGAAGGGGAAACTTCCAGAAAAGAAAGTGAGAAAGAGGAGTCTGCCATAGATAGTAAAGAGGAAACTGCCATAGATAGTAAAGAGGAGTCTGCCATAGATAGTAAAGAGGAGGAGGAGGAACTATCCAAGGTCGAGGATCATCCCAAGGACAACGACACCATATCTATGATGTTCACTGACGACGACGACACGTTTATATTTATAGTGAGATTATATATTAATTATCATCGCATAAAGGCTTCTTATGATGCTTAAATCTGTGCCTCCGTTACACGTGAGCAATCCGTTTGTGCAATTCTTTACAAATATGTAGATATCGAATCCTGCAATCTATTAGTGCGATCAACAGTTTACTTATACAAGTATATCACTACTTATATATGTGTACAATGAGTAAAGATGTTGTTACATTAGCGCAGAAAATAGAGATATACAAACTTTTGATTATTTGATTAATTTACATTAATTTATAACATATACTCTGTATATAATACAGGCGTACAATAATACATTCATTATGACTTGTACTTTTTAACTTATATAAAGTATGGTATACAAAGTACGGTTTACCAACATTGTGCACATTATTTATATGAACTTAAAATAAAATATCACAAATGAATAATTATATGAACCTATGATTTTATAATTATTATTAAATATATAAAGTTATGATATATATAAGCTTAATTCAAGAGTAAGTGCATAGTTAATAATATTTTGAATATTCATATAAAATATATTTCTAAATGAAGTTGTGTCCTAAAAAGTTTTTGTAATAACAGATTTTATTTATTTTATTTTTACGAGATGAAACACACATTTTATTAGTTCATTATCTAATGAATAAATCCACATATTAACTGATCTATTATTATTTATATTGTTAATTGATAATTTGTTCAATATAACTTATTATTTACTACTATTATTCTTATTCCAATTTCATATCCAATAAATAAGTGTCCGCTATTCATTACATTACCGACACGACAGCGACAATAAAGACACAACAGATGGAAAGGAGAACGACAAGTCGGATGATACTCCAACTCAGAACTACTTGGATCTGTTGGTGTCCACTGATGACGAAGATACGTTAGTACCGTCTATTACATAACCTACTATTACATAACCTACTATTACATAACCTACTATTACATAACCTACTATTACATAACCTACTATTACATAACCTACTATTACATAACCTACTATTACATAACCTACTATTACATATCCTACTATTACATATCCTACTATTACGTAACCTACTATTCAGGTTGTAATTAAATGCACGTATATTTGAAAAATGGTAGTGTACGATATCGCATATACAAATCGTATCAGACATTATTGATATTGTATTTAAGCATTAGTGAATATCAGCAGGTGGGGATATCATCATATGTTAGCGGACGAACAATGATACGAATGATTACATTATAAATGTTCTATCTCTACAATTGTTCCGAATGCTAAGGATATCGGATATCTGATTGTATCTGTATACTTATTTGAAATTGTTGTTAGATCTATTTTTAATCTTCTAATTTCAAATGATTCTAGTTTAAAGTATTCCGATCTCTCTTTATATGATTACAAATTAATATGCGATGAATTTGTATACCTACCTACACCTTTTGTAGTTAATCTAGTAATTATAATTATTGATCTTGTTTGTAGGGTAACTACAACTGATAAGAATACGGACGAAGGTGATGACTACATTAATATTGTGTCGGACGATGACAAGTTAGTTTGCTCACAAATAGTGTGATGGCTCAATTTTCTATTGTTTCTAAGATTTCAGGGTTGATTCAGTTTTTAAAATTGGTTTTTACGGTTTTTATGGTTTTTAACAAATTAATTTAACTTTTAAATTATAAGTTATACTTGCTTACATTATATGTTATATCAGGGAGTGGGTAGGACACTAATCTAATTACACTTACATGCCTACGATACAATGATTATATGATTACAAATTTAATAACCCACCATTAGGCAGAATATTCAAATTATGAATTGTTTATATATTGAAATGTAAAAATATATCGTTTTTATGGTAATACAATATTATTAATAATAGTATTTATATGATATAGCTAAATATTACCAAACTTAATCATTTTACTAAATAATATAAAGTAAAGTACTATTTTAGTTTATTGTGACTTATCCTAACATAATATTATCCATTTATCATAATATTTTATTTAAAATTATATTTTCAAAAAAAATTATTTTTATTAATAACAAATATATTATTATAATATTATATAAATGTTACAAATATGAATTAAAATATAATATCAAATGTAATATAATTATATAATTACTTTGATATTATATTTTTATTTAAGGGGACGAGCGCCACTCGGTCTATAAATAGATTTTAACATGTAGGAGATAGGGAATTGGTACGTGTTTTAAAAACCCTAAGACTTTTTATACAATATAGTTATACATTTAATTTTTTTTTATTGTATAGAATTTATTCTATTCTATTTGAAAACAGTGAAACATTTTTTATTTCAATTACCAATCATAAAATATTTATGTTTTATAAAAATTATTATTTTTTAATTTTGTATGTTAATTTATTTGTATAATATATTTTCTTTATGACTAAAATTAAAAAGTTTCACTGTTTTATATAAATAAAATTAATTTTCTTTATAATGGTGAAGATTTGAATAGAATTCAATGAAGGGAAAAAAAGCCTTAGTGTTTTTAAAGTTAGTATGCATGAGAAAATAAAGTTCTGAGATAATCGAGTTCAAAGTAAATAGTTATTTTTATGGTAAATTGATGGTGATTTTCATTTATATTATGTGATATACTATGGAATAACTGAATATATAGCAATAAAAAACACATGTATGTATATATATATATATATATATATATTTATTCTCATTATAAAATGTATACACTAATTTATATATATATATATAATAATAAATTGTGAAATGAATGACGCTATCAGAAAATACAGGTATAAAGCTTGAATATTCATGTAGCGTCGCCTAAGTATTCACATATTCAAATTATAAATAAACAACATAATATGACAGTTGCTAATGGTTTTCAAATTGTTTCAATCGATCGAGTATTCACAATTTTATCATATAATATATATTCTTATAATTTTAACTATTTTGAATAATATTGTGAAAAATAGGGTCTATAACACATCATTTTTCAGATACTTATATGATGATCTATATCACAGTTTTTAGATGTATATATGTAAAAGTAATCAATTATACATATTTTCTCATAAAAAAAAATAGAATAAACATTTTTTTTATTATAAAATGAGTGGCGCTCGTCCCCTTAAATAGCTATAAAAATGATTTATAATGATTTATAATCATTTCACAATAATAGTTTTTAAATGAGGAACTTATTAAAATTATTATAATGTTGAATAATAATTAATGTTAATTTCACATTGCGATATATATATAGACACATGTGTATGGAATAAAATTTTTCAATGAAAAGTATTCATCATACGCATTTTATATTTTGGATTACAACATTTATTTATATTATTTTTATAAATAAAGATATATAAATATTTACTCTTAATTGTTCTATATAAATTTAATTTATTAAATATATAAATTTTAAATTAATTTAATATATATAATTGTGTTTATTAACACAAATAAAATATAATAAATATTAATTTTCTTAATATCTAAATTTTATTATAAATCTTTGATATGATATTTTTATTATGATTTAAATAATAATATTTTCACCTACTGTAAAATGTATAGTATGTATATATATAATAATATTATTGATTCAAGACCAATTTAATTACATAGAGCTAATAATCTATATTATTATATCAATAATATAATATTATTAAATAATATTTAATAGTATTAAGTTAATACTATTTAATATTTTTTTTTAATATATATATATATATATATATATATATTATATAATATACTTGTAACAATCAAAAATAATATATTCTATGGTTCCAACTCTTCCATTATGCGATGTCTATATATTTACAAATTATAATGAAAATAATACAATTTAGTTAATTTTTTGTTATGAAAAAATTATAATTTGTACTTGTTTGTATTGAAAAAACCAATAAAAACTAAAAACTGGGTTTTTTGGTTTTTACGTAAATACCGAAAAAACCATCAACCCTGATTGATTTTATCTAAAATATTTCGGATTCTGTGAACAATATTGATCGGCGGACATCAATTTCCAGTTGTCAAATGTATTCGTGGATCTAATAATAGATTTAGAGTCGACTAAGATCCTAACACGTTATTTGTCCACAGATCGACACCATTAATCTAGCGCATTTATTTATATTAAACATCTTATTTATTCTTCTCAATATCATATAATATTTGTCAAATATACTGTACATTACGATTGATATGTTATAACTGAAGTCATAGCTATATGTGATAAGGACGTGTAAGGACGTAAATGAGCTGTCAATCACAAGTATAGCACGCTTGTATATTTAAACTATTGAAGTATAGATTGAATGTATACATGTGTATTTAGTAAGTTTTACTTAATAAGTATACTTACTAATAATAAGTTATTATTCTTATATATATATATATATATATATATATATATATATGTGTATGTAAAATGAATTTAATGGAATTCATTTAATTTTTTAATTTTTATTGAATGAGTGAAATTAGTTGAATAGTACGAAATAGGTGTTTAGCACTATGATAATAGTGGTCGTTTGCTGGGGGCGATGAAGCCATGAATGTACGAAGCAATGCATCTCAAATTATTGAATAAAGTATTTAATCAAAGAATTCATATATATATATATATATATTTATAATAAATTAAATATTTCTATATATCAAAGTTTATCCCAATTTCTGACAAAATGAAAAGTAAATGAATTCTCAATAGCATTTATTTGAAAAATTCTTATTGGTTATAAATATGATGCGTACCAACCATAGAGTATAGATAGCTAAAAGCATCGATAACAAATAAAATATCCATTAATTTTTGAAAATCTGTAATATACATATAAATAAAAAATTATTTAATATATTATTTCTTTTATATACTCCTATAAATTAATACTTTTAGGGTAATTACAAAACATATTTAACTTGAAATTTTCATATAATATAAATAATTTAATACTAAATCTGAATTTAAAAAAATTAAGTTGAAAAATCTTACTCAGTTATCCCATTAAATATTATTATTAAATAGCTTATTTGTATATCAAACTTCTAGTTCAATAATTGTTCAAAGGGTTAATAATGATCGCGTTATATATCTATATAATTTTTTTAAATTATAGTTAGATTTATTATCATTAGATTAATCTTTTTAATTCAAGCGATTATAATTTAAAGTATTCCAATATATCTCTATATGATTTATAATTAACGCGCGATGAATTTGTGTATCGCGCAATAATCTTCTTTAGTAATTATATAAACATGTAAATGTTGGCAGAGTACCCAAGAAAACGACGAGGGAGGACTGCTTAATTATATCGTCGGATGAAGAAGAAGAAGAAGATGAGGAGGAGGAGGAGGAGGATACGTTAGTTTGCAATGTATAAATAGTAATATTACATAGCTTAGTGTATGTATAAATAGTAATATTACATAGCCTAGTGTATATATAAATCAAACGTCTAGTTCGTTAATTGTTCAAAATGTTAATTGTAAACGACGCAAATAAATTGTTTTATTTTCACTGCGTAATTTTACTTTATAATATATTTGTTTGTATCTGTCAGAAAATTATACATGCAACCAGTCTAGAAATGATTACATGACAAATATTACGAGAGAGTTGACGTCTCCAACACATTTATAATCTTCTATAACTTATATATTGATAACAAAATAAAAACTAAATTATTTACAGGTATTTATTTTATATTATCTTAGGTATAAATACTGTATCATCATGATATCTTACTATCATGTGATCTTACAGACTAATAAACGAGATGTATATAAAGAAAGCTAATTATTAACAATATTATGAAATATTACATTTTTATTTAAAAGTAAAACTATACATGTATTAATGTATAAATACTATTTATAAAATAGTAATAATATATATATATTAAAATAGAACAATATTTTCAAAAATATAATTAGAAATAATTATACAATTTCTATAGTAATTTCATAATAAAATAAGACATATTTATAAATATATATATATATATATATATATATATATAATATTATATGTATAATATACTATGTATTATAAAAATACTTTTATTAAATTGTGTATATTTAAAATATAACATTCAAAAACTGTGTCAATTCAATGAATATTTATTTATGGTGTATGATACCCCCTTAAGAATACACATATAAGTATATCTATATTAATATTTGTAATTTTAAAAAGTATGGTTAGATCTATTTTTAATCTTTTAAAAAAATTAAAGAAATAATGAAATATAAAAATGAAACATAAATTAATATCCAATTATAAATTTCCGTAAAAATAAGTTTTTCGTAAAAACAGATTTTATTTGTTATGAAACATACATATTCATTATCTAATGAATTCCACATATTAACTGATCTATTATTATTTATATAATTAATTGTATTATCATAATAATTGATAATTTCTTCAATATAACTTATTATTTACTACTATTATTCTTTATAAAATTTCACATCTAATAAATATGTAAATAAGTTTCCGCTATTCAACATTACAGACACGAAAGTGATAAAGAGTCGAGCCATGCTGAAATGGATAATACAGGAGTAGTACTGGATCAGGAAGAGAAGCAGGAAGAGGCTGCTGCAAACAAAGACTTTGTTCCGTTGATCTATAAGTTTATAGTCGTTCATTTCTATATTCATTATTACGTAAGCTAATTGAAGATATACTAATTTAAAATATTCTAATATAGGATTTATAATTAACGTTCGATTAAGTTGTATATCCTGTATATTTTATAGTTAATCTTCTAATAATTATAATTATTGAAATTATCTTGTTTGTAGAGATTCAGATGAGGAAAATAATGCTAATGAGGAATATATAAATTCTAATGCTAATGAGGAATATATAAATGCTAATGCTAATGAGGAATATATAAATGCTAATGAGGAAAATCTATTATCTGATTATGAAGAGAAAGAGGAAGAGGAAGATAAGTAAGTTTCCGAACAAATAGTATTATTATAATACTATTATATAATTATATATAAACTGCCTTTGTGGCTCAGTTGGCTAATACGTCAGACACACAAGCAGTAGGACATGGGTTCAAACCCCGTCTGCAGTAATAAAATTGATCTTAAAATAATATTTAGAAGTGATCTTATATAATTGGCTATAAATAATGACCGGCTCTCATTAAAACCGTGTATTCCTTAACATGAGAGCGGCTTCGAAGGGAAATTAGAGCTATATGATTATAAGTGAACACTTAATCAAAGTGTCTGGATGTGATAAAGTGCAGCAAATAACAATAATGATTAGTGTACATAGAAACTATGCAGCGCATGTACGGCGCAGTAGTTCATTAGCGTTAGCATGTAATACGTATTATTGCATACATTGATAAGCATGTTAGTAGTATTAACACGATATCACCAGTGTTACCGGTGTACCTAGATTGGTAGTCACGTGCTTTTTCATGTTCAATGTTGCAATTATATTATATATATATATATAATATATAAATAAATATAAATGTTTATTTCGATATAATTGAAATACACTTTATAAGCGTGTATAGAAAAAATCAATATTATTTGTTATGAATGCATGTGTTGGTCGGCCATCTTAGGACACATAAATCGAGGCACCGTGTCTGTTGAATAATTTCACATTAGTGAGATATAGAACTACCGATCTATGTAAAAATATAAATCTATGCCACCGGTGTAGAACCCACTAGAATGTCAGTCGTTATAACTCGTTATCACAATGATTATTAGTCAGCAGGAGGTGGACAATGTGAGCGTTGACGATACACCACCGGTACCTGAACACAGAGCATAGTTAGTACCCTACTCCTCGAGTATAGTGAATGCGTCGGCGGCGGGGGGTAAGCTAACCTAACTCTTTACATCTACAGCAGTCATCTTAAAATCCCCATGATCAAGTCGGCTCTTCCTAAGATCGTTTCCAGCGACAAAACTCATAGGGTTAGTAGCAGTGACATTAGTGACAACTGACATTAGTGACAACTGACATAGGTTACAACTAATATTATTGACAACTTACATTAGTCACAACTAAACTAACATCTTTATTACATATCTAATGGCACTTTTCTCACCTTAACAGAATTCTAATGAAAATGGGTTAGTAAAATCATCACAATCTCATGGCAGTTTAGTGGCAGCTTAGTGTCACATCAGTTCTGGCAGATTAGTGTCACATCAGTTCTGATATCTTTGTATTCACGTGTGTTTCATCTAAACATTATAAATATCACCCATCGATATAGTGAGAAAGTGGATAAGCATTTGAATTTTTTTTGCAATAGAGACGCTGCAGTCGAATCCCACTAATATATATTTTAAATTATCATTTCTATATTGATAATTATGATTAAATTTAATATACTATTTGTACTACAAATAATAGATATATATAATATATATAAATATATAATATTATATATATAATACAACATATCAACATTCCTCATAATTTTTTGGTTTTTGGTATTTAAATGTAATTGAATTGAAGATATCACATTCATTTATATACATATATAATATAAATCCATAGATATATAGAGGTCGCATGTTTCTATATTGATGAAAAGCACACTGTTTTAATTGACCTCTAAAATGACTAATTAAAATCGCCGATGCCATTTTGATTAATTTATAGAGAAAAGTGCCATTCGCATATCTATCTTTTACATGCACTGATTGCCTTAGTTACTTATCACTACTTTCTTTACATCAATGTATCACACACACACACACACACACACATATATATATATACATACACACACATACACATATATACATATTAGATTTATATGTTTATAAAGATATAAATTGTAAATTATTATCTGCAAATTAATATAATGTTACATATAGATATTTAAGTATTTTAAATCTCTAAATAATATGATTTTAATATGTAAATATAT
>OZ025239.1:43302321-43312321 GCA_964019155.1 Osedax fenrisi
TTGGGGTTCTAGCGGGAGAAGAAGGAATAAGAGACCGAAGTTAAGGTAGAACAACGCGGCGAACGTCTCGCAGCAAGTTCAACCTCTCTTTAATGATCTTACAGATTTTCACAAACTTGTGATCTCGGGTTTAAAGCGCAGATTTGCATAAGTCATCAAGTATGCAAAACATATGTGTGTGTGTGTTTGTATGTGAATCAATTATATATATTTATATATATATTGTTATGTTTTATGTATGGTTTTATATGACATACCGTGATTTTTAATTTCTACTGTTCGAGAAGTTATTTTTATATATACTTTATAAAAGTTTAAACTTATATAAATCTAACTGGTTGAAAATATTCAACAAATGTATTACTATACCAAAGGTATATTTACATTGATATATATATTTTTTATATATATATTTTATATACATAAATGACGATGTTTTTTATGCATTTTTGTAATAAAACATACCACCTAACTTTATATTTTATTAGTTATAATTGTTATTTTCTGCTATAGATCTAATTAAATATATTAAAATCCAAATAATAATAATTGAAACTAATGAATTAATTATTAAAACTCTTCAATTATTTAATTTAAACCTCCTGTTATCTATGAATATACACCATTTATTATCTTATTGTTAATATCATCTATTGGTTTTTATTAAATACACGCATGTAAAGAAGAAATATATGGTTATTTATGATAATATCGGGTATTGGTAGTGAATACGGCTATTTATATTTCATTATGTAATTGTCTACAATATATGTAATACAGTAATACCCATTCAAGCTATTGAAAATAGAGTTAAATAACAATTAATTTGAACTTTTAATCGAATTAGTGTTATATTATACAACTAATCATCTACAATAATTGTAAACACGTATTCCTTGACCTAAGAAACATCAACGCCCTTGGCAATGTAGAGTAGAAGTCATACCTTTAGTTAATAATTTCTGCACGCATACTAAGCTGGGTCACATTTTAACAAAAGGTATTTAGAATATTGGGTAGTAACCACAGGGTATCACATACAAAACTGTGAATAAATGCAACTTTTCAAATATGAATTACAGTATTTGTGTCCCTGTATCTGAAATATTTTTGAATTTATTTTATGATGGTAAAACTAAATATGAACTTATTATTAATTGAAAGATCACATTTCAAATTTAATACAATATTTATAATTAAAAATAGTAATGGCGATAATTTTTTTTAAAAAGAATATAAGAAAATTGATAATAAAAATAACCATAGATTTTTGTCTATAAAGAAATTTCTACAAATTTGTTGATACAAAAGATTTTTTGTTATTATTAATAATTATGTACCTAACATTGGAAAATCTAATCTCTGACATAATTAAATGTGTTGTAAATTCTAGGAAACAAATTTTAAAAATAAATCATATTTCTTGTAGAAATTCATAACTTCGCGATAATGTTATCAAAATCAATCGAGTATTCAATATAGTTAATATGGGTTTGAAATGTGTTCCTAATTAGTAAATAGTAAATGTTATATCTCCCTCGTGTATACATTGTAAGAGGAAAGTGGATATTATCATATAAAGTATATAGTATCCTTTTCAGGTTATTTTTCAAGTTACATCGTAGGGTATTTTTTTGCATTATATTTACTGAGTAACATATATATGTGTATACGAGGAGCCGATATTGAAATCTAAAAGTAAGCTTGCAAACACCAGATGATTGTACACACTTGTATACTATAATGATGCTGGACTGCAGTCTCTGGAAACGAGACACATAAACTGAGCTGTTCTTTAAAAGAGGGACTCGTATACATGGCCAGTAGCTGGGGCTCGTTGCTAAGCAATATCGCGACACTTTGAAGTATATTCTATCTATTCATCGTAGAGTACTATGCGTGTATATATATAGTATTATATTCGGGTTACGATCAAAAAGGACGAGTTGAGGGTTAAAGGAGATTAAAGAAATACGTTTATATAGGCTCATTTTGGGATGTAATGCATCTAAAAAAAACCAGCAAGACAACTCTAAACCCAGTTAAACCAAATAACCCATAAATACCAATACAATATATACATATATACTATTAACTCGTATTTCAAATGTAACCTCTAACCCCCAACTCGTCCTTTATGATCGTCTCCCTTATATTCTATATAGTAGATAAAATACTGTAGTATTTGTTAACGTGAGGTTAGATGTGAGAGAATTACTTATTTAAATTGATATCAAAGATAGGGATCGTCTCTTCTACACGAGTAGCGATTATCTGGAACGTGCTCTAGCTATATTAGTTTGTATACCTGTATAGAAGTATACATATATTAAATATGCAATTCAATGTGAATTCAAACACACTGCAATTCACTGTGAACTAAAATCAGTTTTGAGGATGATGATTGATTAATCGTTTTATAAGTATATTTAAATACCGTAAACATATAATAGTTGTATATAATACAATAGTTTGTAATCAATATTAGTAGGTGAAGTGTAATATTGTACACTTAGATAGATGATAAGTGAAGTAGCATAGAATAAATGGAAGTACACTAGAGAATCGGTGAAAATTTGGCAGGTTTTTTAATAAATAAATTTATAATTTGAAATATTGGATGTTTTACAAATAGAGTTAATGTGAGGATAAATATATTAGCTGGTGACAAATAAATCTCACATTTGTAACTATTGGTTTACTGCATGTATAGAGGTTAGTCGATTTATAAGGATATTGTGGTCAAGGGTATCGAAGGCAGCTGATAAATCAAGGAGAATGACAACTGAACTATGTGGTGATGCAGTAGTTAGGTGAATGTGATTAAGGATATGTATTACTACAGTTTCAGTACATTTGTGCTTGTTATAAGGACTCTGATATGGGTTTAATATATGATTTTCATGAAGATAAGAATTTAATTGATGAGCAACAACTCATACTAGGTTTTTTTTAGAGCGTTGATAAGTTGGAGATTGGTCAGTAGTTGGAGAGGATTGATTTGTCGATGTTCGGTTTTTATGATGGGTGTAACATATGCTGTTTTCATATAGATTGGAAACATTCCTGAAGTAAGTGAGTTTTCTATTATTTATTGGTAATAAGATGCTAGATAAATGTGGTATTTATTTAATATCGAATGAGGGATTGGATCTAGTTCGGAAGATGTATTTACTGCACTGAGGAGTTTGTCAATGGTAATAGTTGATGGTAATGTGAAGGAGGAAAGGGAATGTAGAGGTATATTATATGGTTCATTGAGAGGTGTAGGAAGTAATTTAATTATATTCATGACTTTAGTATTAAAATATTGGTCAAATGTATCTATTATCGATGTTATGGGTTCATTTGGTAGAACACGTAGTGATATTCTATCAAGTAGTTGGTTAGAAATGGAGAAAAGTTTCTTAGAATTAGTTGATGCTTCTTTTAATAGATTAGTGTAGTATGATTTCTTAGTCTTGTTGAGTAGGGTTCGATATAGGCTACGTTGTTTGATAAATATATTATAATTATTAAGAGATTTAGATTTTCTCCAATAATTTTCATATAGTCGTAATTTCCATTTTGATAATGAAAGTTCAGAATTAAACGATTTGCAATTTGGAAGTTGTGTTAAATATTTATATTTTATGGGGGTAAGTTCTTAGAGGGTTTTTGATAGAGCTGTTTCTAATTTAGATACCGAGTTTGAAAAATGTGTGTTATTAATTTTTTTAGAGAATTCAGTGATGAAAAAGTATTGGTGTCTTTTCTAAATTTAATATTTATGATGGGTCGAGTTGGTCTTGGTGAGCTAACGTGGAAGAATACTAGATGATGATCAGAAAATAGATTCTTTATTGAGTGGGAATTAGTGAGGTTAGAATGTTCATGGGATATTATAAGGTCAAGTGTATTACCTGTTATCTGAGTTGGTGATGTTATATGCTGGACAAAGTTAAATGAGTCAATTAATATATTGATATTGCCTGGTATAATTAGTGTCAAGGTTTATTAGCATATTTAGATCTCCGAGAATGACAGTATGGTGAGTTGATGTAGTCAGGAGATTTTCTAATTCAAGGAGAAACTTAGGAATTGACTGATGAGGTGGACGATAGATAACTATGAAGGTGAATTGCCGTGAATTAGCCGGGTATTTCACCATTTGTCACCATTTTTCGTACAATAAAATGATTCTGAGTTTTCTAGTGCGAGATCAGTACTGTTGATTAGGTTAATATTTGACTTATAAAGGCCAACAACACTACCAAGATGGGGGGGGGGCAAGTCTATTAAGTTGTGCAAAACTTAGATTATTAATATTAAGGGATGCAGATATTGCAACATCATTATCTTTAAGCCAGGATTCTGTGAGACAAATAAGATCAAGGTGAAGGTCATTAAATAGATCAAGTGTGTGATCAACTTTATTGCGTATGGAGGAAACATTAAGGATGACTGCATTCATCTGAGATTTTGATGTGTTGTGAATAAATGGTGGAATTGATAGTGTGGTATCTATTGAGGTGATGGGAATTGATATTGTTCTAAGATAATTAAGTCGAATGGTTGAATGTCATTGTGCAGATTGATGTGATGACTGGAATCACTGATTGATGAATTCAATGATTTAATATTTAATTTATATGTATTCTAGGATGTAGACTCTACATTGTAGAGTCTACATTGTAGACCATGCATTGTATGAATACCAGTAAACTCGGACCAGGTAAATTCGGACCAGGTAAACTCGGACCACTTTTGAGGTAAACTCGGACCACTTTTAAAGTAAACTCGGATCACTTTTTAAAAACATAAAGTAAACTCGGACCACTTATTAAAAATATAAAGAAGATTCGGACCACTTTTAAAATAACTATATTTTGTATATTTCTATAATATAATATGCTTTAACTTACTTCCACCTTATATAATTATATTATATCTGTTAAATAAATTATAAAAAGAGTCATTTCATATGATATTTTTGTGGAATTATATATTTAATAGGTAAACATTTAATTTGAACTCGCACCACTTTTGAAGTAAACTCGGACCACTTGTGAAGTAAACTCGGACCACTTGTGAAGTAAACTCGGACCACTTATTAAAATAACTTATATATTGTATACTTCTATCATAATAAATATAGCTTATATCGTGGGTCTCGTCGGTGATATACATAGAGCTAGAGAGAAATTTCTCTCTAGCTCTGTGGTGATATACGACAATTTAAATTATGTTAAGTTATTAAATGTTATTAAAGTTATTAAATGATAAATTATGTATGTGTAGTAATATCGGAATACTCGCAATTATATACAGTGAAATTATATTTTTAACTTATAAGTTAAAGCATATTATATGTTAGAAATATACAATATATAGTTTATACGGTTGGTCAGAATCTTCTTTATGTTTTTAATAAGTGGTCCGAGTTTACTTCACAAGTGGTCCGAGTTTACTTCATAAGTGGTCAGAGTTTACTTCAAAAGTGGTGCGAGTTCAAATTAAATGTTTACCTATTTAAATATATAATTCCACAAAAATATCATATGAAATGACTCTTTTTATAATTTATTTAACAGATATAATATAATTATATAAGGTGGAAGTAAGTTAAAGCATATTATATTATAGAAATATACAAAATATAGTTATTTTAATAAGTGGTCCGAGTTTACTTTATGTTTTTAAAAAGTGGTTCGAGTTTACTTTATGTTTTTTAAAAGTGGTCCGAGTTTACTTTAAAAGTGGTCCGAGTTTACCTCAAAAGTGGTCCGAGTTTACCTGGTCCGAATTTACCTGGTCCGAGTTTACTGGTACTCCATTGGATGTATCATTTGATATATAAATTTGGTTCTTATTCCAGTTTATCTGAGAGTTGGTCAAATGACGAAGTTCAAATCAGTTATTATAATTATTGAAGGTACATTTGACATTAGATGGGGCTAGGCTAGATTTTATTGCATGCAAAAGAACTATGCCACTAGTTCGCTCAGTGATAGATCGTTCAGTACGAGTGTATAAATTATTGTATTTTAAGTTAATGCGGATGAATGGAATTTTAGAATAGAAGTAAGAACACTGATCCGGTGTATTGAAGAGAATAATAACAGTTCCATTAGAACAATTATATGATTAGAGAGCATATGTAGGTATATTAATATAGGAGAGTAATTCTAGCAGGAATTCACGAAATTTTTCGAATGGTTGAATATGCCCAATAACTACAGAAAACGGGGATGGGTTGTTGGGTGAGTAATGGTTGGTAGTGAAAGATGGATTAGGTACTGGTCGAAAATGCATATCAATGAGTAATTCTATGAGGGATAGGGGCAAGGGTGGGGAGGGGGAGGGAGAGATATTTAGGAAGTACAGCTATGAAGATGTGGTGGAGGGAGAAGAAGGGGGGTTGAGGAAGTTGTGAAGAGTATGAGGAATGGTTGAGTACTTGTAGTTTAATTTGTTATTTGATACTTGTGAAGATATATTGAGTAAGTTAGCATATGTTAGTCAAGGCGGGTATACATATCTTTAATAAGGAAGGGAAGAGTATTGAGTAAGTCATTCATGGTAGTGTACATCTGAGGGATAGTAGGTGAAGGAATGAGGGAGGGTTTATGTAGGAAAATTTGGCATGATAATTTAAATGAAGGAGATTTTAATACACTCACAACATATTTAATTACGGCACTGCTTGTTATCCAATTATAAGGCAAGCTATTATATACATTGAGGCATTTAAAATGTAGGTATAGCCTATAGCTGATTTACATAAACAAGTGACTAAGTTTGTACATGTAATTATAGAGTTACATTGAATGCATGTATTAGACATATTGATGCGTAATGTAACCTAATATATTTACATTATAAATAGAAAACTATGAATTGCTGAATATATGAATAGAGTGTAAACAAATGTAAACAAAATATAATAGAAAAACTGTAACGGTTCAGTGATTTTATAAATTTATGAAATATAAATGATATAAATGTGTATAAGTGGAGAAGTTATGAATACACATTATAAATAACAAATAGAGAACAAAGAGTATACGTTCATAGACAATATATGTGATAGTTAATGTATGATGACTTATCTTATTATTCGATTGATGGGATAATGTTGTAAGATAAATTTATTAATGTTGACAAGTTGTAAACAGGAAATAGTGTGTAATTTTGTATACAGGTTATTATACCAGGTTATAACCTGGTATAACAAGTATACTTAGAATGGCCACACATATATCATTGAAAGATAAGGTCACCATGGTATTGCAATACACAACTGTATAGGGGTATGCAAAATATCTCTGAGAAAATAAAACAAAGAAGATTGCGACTAGAAGGTCACTGTATAAGGCAAACCGACGAACTCGCGCTTAACTTAATTTTATGGAAACCAAATATCGGCATACGAAACAGAGGGAGATAAACCAAGACATTCATAGACATCTTAAAGAATTACTGCCACTGTGTAGAAGATAAATTAAGAAGACTAGTGATGTGTATAAAAGGATAGAAAGCAATTGCCAGATCTTTCGAGTGAGAACTCGACTAAAATAAAGTAAGTAGGTATATATATACTAATAATATATTAAAAAGTAGTGGACCCCCCTTGTGAAATATACCTTCTGCTCCCCTACTACTACTACTACTACTACTACTACTACTACTACTACTACTACTACTACTACTACTACTACTACTACTACTACTACTACTACTACTACTACTACTACTACTACTACTACTACTACTACTACTACTACTACTACTACTACTACTACTACTACTACTACTACTACTACTACTACTACTACTACTACTACTACTACTACTACTACTACTACTACTACTACTACTACTACTACTACTACTACTACTACTACTACTACTACTACTACTACTACTACTACTACTACTACTACTACTACTACTACTACTAGAAGTAGTAGTAGAAGAAGTAGTATATTATTATATTTACATATATATATATATATATATATATATATACAGAGATATATTTAATAAAATGAATACAATAATGTGATTACAATTTAAAGACAATAATGTATACATTTTAAAATAAAATATTATTTATTATTTGTAACAAAGATTTTCCTAAGGTTGCTTGGCAACATCTTTGTTGTAACATAAACAAAAACAATTAATAAAATTGATATTAAAATAATAAATTTTAAATTTAGATAATTATAACCCAAGTGCTATCACTCCGCCTATTTCGCGAATTCGTATTTGATTAACCCTAGTATTATAACGTACATAACATTACAATATACGTATCGTAAACAATACACATGAACCGGTTAGTTGACATTGTCTATTCATTGTATTATTGAATCATTATTATACGGATCCTTAACATAGCTTCATTCCACAGCTAAACACAGTAAGGAATCAAGCGCCTTCAATAACACAAGCTATAATCACTAAAGAAACGTTATCTAATATACTTATAGGTTTGTATGTTATATAAGTATACACGCCTACACACATATATACATATATACATATATATACACACATATATGGTGCGTTTTTGTAACATCCCAATATACCAACGTCCCAACGTTCTATCTGTATTCATTGACTATGTAAATTCAGATGGTACGTTGGTCCCCGGACGTACCACCCCAACGCACTAACGTCCCAAGGTACCACCTTACCAACGTACCATCTGCAACTCCCGCAATTATACATGTAATGAATACATGTGGTACGTTGGTATGTTACAAAAAATGCACTCATACACACATACACACATGTAAAAATGGTATACTAAACCAGTTTAAATGGCTAACGAGTATTACATAACATTGATGTGTTGCACTACGTGTATGACGTAACACTAGTAGTTATTACATAACAACTATGACGTAACATCGAACACAATCCCTCTATTGTAGAGAAATATGTCCGACCACGCAACAGAATATACATCATCATGCGAAGAGTCAGAAGGTCCAAGACCTCTCTCCACGATAGCCGAGGAAAATGATTCGGATTTGAGGAAATGGAGGTTATTTTAGTAGTAAATTACTAGATTACACTATATGGAATGTTGTTTTTGTATGTATTAGATGTAGATATATGTTAGATATGTTATATTTTTACACAACAATATATATGTAATATATATATATGGTATATTTATATTATATATATTTATATATATATATATATATGTATATATTTACCGATGTATTTATTTTCATTTATATACTTTATTCCTAATTATAGTGTTTCTATTATAATGTACGTTTCATTACCAATAATTAATCCTGTCCATACTTGAATGTCCTTGATTTTGTTTTAATAAATATATAATCTAAATATATTGTAAAATGTATGATGTAATTCACAATTTCATATCCATAATATTTCTGCTATTTCTGTTTTAATTTTAAATTAAATCGTCGTATATTTGTCGTATTATTTTATCATATATATGTATACATACTAATATATATATATATATATATATATATATATGATGATGATATATGGTTTAGTAAGAACTCAAATAGGGTCATGTATACCTCTTCGCTCGTGAGGAAAGAAAAATAATAAGATAACAATTATAATTGTATATATATATATAGATAATACTAATACGTTAAGATAAAACGAGACAGAAATAACAAATACAAAAATAATAAGTTGAATGATTTAGTGATTAGAGGTAGAGAGAAAATATGAAGTAAGATTTATAAATCTTTTGTGACATCTATTATAACGGATGGTAGGAGGGATGGAATTACATAGAGTGGGATCGGAATTTTAAAAGCTCTAGAATTTAGGTATGATTTACTTGAGTTCTGTGAGATAAGGAGAGAAGAATTTTGGTAATATACATATATATATATATATTGTATACCCAATGACTTTATACTCGTATTATATTTTTATTATCTGTATAATTTCATATTTCTCATAAATGTTCATTTCCTTATTTATTACTTTTTCATTAATTTCATTTATT
>OZ025239.1:43317321-43383757 GCA_964019155.1 Osedax fenrisi
TATACAATAACAAATCTAAACTAAATAACTTAAATAATATAGATACACGATGTAACATAGCAACAGTGACATATAATGTTAACAGGGCTAACAAGTATACCGCATAACCAAATACCCTAATAGCTTACCCCACTGTTATCTCTCATCTATTCACCCCACCTTAACTACCCTCATCGTTGTGTAGAATATCATGCAATTAAAGACCGAATAGACTATGTTATTACAAAGTTGACGAAATCGGTACAAAAGGGGCTAGCACTGAATACATCCCTCCAGAACAGGGTTCAGAGCAAAGGTAAGTCTTATATATCACGTGACTTGACATCTATATATAGATATACTTATATATAGTGATATAGGGATCTACATGCATGTTTACATTAGCTGATATTATACATGATACATTATACATTATACATTATACATATTATACATGATATATACTGATATACTGGTATACATATATATTATACATACATATTATTCATACACATTATATTAAATAATTATAGTCATATATGAAACTATAGTTTCAAAAATAACCTACATTTTGTGTCTTCTTATTATCTTGCCATTATCAAGTATATAATAATGACTGTATTATATTATAGATGACTTTCATGTTTATTATGATGAAGATGAGGGGTCTTATGGTGCATTAAGTAACTCAACGGTTTATTTTAAATATACACATATCCACATATATAAACCCTAACCACCACATACTTAGACACACCCATCCACACACATATACACACTCACATATATATTACATTATACATATTATATATATATATATATACATATACTTAAGATATACTTAAATATATTTCACTATTCCAAATTTATTTTATTCGTACATTTATAATTTAATGATATAATGATCAATTTTACCACAATGTGCATATATGTATACAATGTATACATTCGGGAATATCATGTTATGAAATATCTTGTAATGAAGCATTATAATTATCATATATATGTTTAGATATTAAATATAATTTGGCGTGCGACGTTCGTTTTTTTTACAAAATTATAAATCAATTTTTATTTTATTGAATAATTGTATTATATAATTAATTATCTTTCATTTACAAAAAAAAACTATTAAGAAATCTGCAATATAACTCAACATTCTATGTTTCATGATACCTACTACGATACGTCTTTCATATTCTAAATATTTTGTAAATAAATAAAATAATAATTATTGTAAAATATTATGAATTATAAATTCATTCCATTTTATGAATTAAGGTCAATTTTAAAAATGTTTGAAAAATATGTTTAGCTTGTAAATATTAAAAAAAATATGACTTTATTTTACAACATCAATTTACTCAGTAACTTTTTTTATGATAAGTAATGAATGATTGAATGAATTCAGTTTATAGACAATGTCTAAGGAGAACCAGTGAAAGCGATGAGCTTTTTTAATTCGATATCTCCTAACAGTAGTGTAATGTCATATTTCATCATCTTCATTCGGATAAAATACAATAAAATTACATAAAAATAGATATTAAAATAAACAATAAAACAAAACTAAAACAAAATATAAAAGAAAGAATAAAACAAAACTAAAACAAATATTTGATTCCCATGTTAGCATCCAAAACAAAGTATAAAATATAATTAATACATTTTTCATAATTGTAATATAATATTTATAAAGAATCTAAATATTTGTATCACATATTTTATGTCAATTTTAATAATATTGATATATATATATATATTTGTAGGTTACTGTAGGTTATTAATACTGTTTATAATTGTTTTAATTCTAATACTGTTTTTTATTATTTTAATACTTTTAATTTTTAATAATGTTTAGTTTTTTTTTTTTTTTTATTAGTTATGTAAAGTTAAATATATAAAACGTAAAATTTGAAAAATAAATATAAAATAGTTTTGATAAATAGTAATTTTAAAATTTTTTAAACATTTAATACTTTTTTTTTATGTTTTTAATACTTCTAATTTGTAATACTGTTTTTTTTTTAATTTTTTGTGTTTAGTTATATGATGTAAAATATATAAAAATGTAAAATATGTAAAAATGTAAAATTTATATGGGGAAATACCTATTTAATACTGATTTTTTAATGAAGTTTTATAATATAAAATATTTGTTTAATTTACAATATAATATTAGAAGAAATAATATATTTTTAATATTATTAAACATCACACATAAGTGTTATATTTTATATTGGTTAACGAAAAACAATTTCATAACTTTTTTTAATTTATTTATATTTGTTATTTTATTTATTTTAAGAATATTACCAAATATTATATCATTATAATACTTTATACCTTTGAAGAATATTGTATTTTGGTATTTTGTAGTTTTCATTAATGGTAAAATGAATCATTACGTTTATTTAATGCAAAATATTCATTAAAATCAATTTTGTAATTTTTATTTAGCAATTTATAAATTAATATAATATTTCTAAACATCACCAGATCATTTAATTTTAGAATATTATTACTAATAAATAATTCAGATGTATTTGATAATCTGATTAAAGGTAATAGATTTAAATTTAAGATTTTTTTGTTAATAATTCTGATAATTTTTTTTTGCAATAACATAATAATATTTATATTTGATTTATAGGTATTTCCCCATATTTCTATGCCATAAGAAATATTAGATAAAAAAACTATAATTGTTAATAAGATATTAATGTTACTAAAACATTAATATCTTTTTTATTATTTAATATTTTTAAAACCTTATGCATTGGAAATATATTTATATATAGATTAAAATCAATAACATGAAATTTATAAATTTATAAAAATAAAATATATATATGACATTATTTAGAATAATATCTAATAATTTATAATGATATATGATATATATATATATATTATAAATTTATAAACTACTTGTATATATTTATATATCATTTTGTTTTATTGCATATAAAGCCTTATTTATTAGCTATATATAGACAATTTTTTTAGGTCATTAGCTATTAAGAAATTTAAGCTAGATAAGAAATTGAACCATATTACATATTAATTAATATTAATTTAAATTCCATGTCTATTTATCTTATGTTTTAACATGGTGAATTATATTATTGCTATATTTATCGGCAACGTCGCACTTAAACGCACTTATGTTATATAACCCCAAACCATTTACTAAATGACAACTAAATGACCTACCCACATATATATATTTGTAGGTTACTGTAGGTTATTAATACTGTTTATAATTGTTTTAATTCTAATACTGTTTTTTATTATTTTAATACTTTTAATTTTTAATAATGTTTAGTTTTTTTTTTTTTTATTAGTTATGTAAAGTTAAATATATAAAACGTAAAATTTTTTTTATATTCTATTAAGAAATTTAAGCTAGATAAGAAATTGAACCATATTACATATTAATTAATATTAATTTAAATTCCATGTCTATTTATCTTATGTTTTAACATGGTGAATTATATTATTGCTATATTTATCGGCAACGTCGCACTTAAACGCACTTATGTTATATAACCCCAAACCATTTACTAAATGACAACTAAATGACCTACCCACATATATATATATATATATATATATATAGATATACTTAGCTCTAGTTAAGGAAAACATATGACTTATATGTTAGTGATATAAATAATAACTAGGTAGTTATTACTTAGATAGGTAGTATCTGTATACGTAGGTAGGTAAACTACTATTCAGAGATGGCATATAAGTTCTAGAATAAGATTTTGTATATTGATGCTATAATAGGTTGTCTTATTAATATATTATTAAATAAGTATTCTATAGTTACTGGGTTTATTTGTTGCTATTATAAATAATGATTCTATATTTGTTTGGCGCCCGGGGCACGTGCCCCCCTAGCCCCCCCTTGCTACGCCCCTGATGCTATTAAAATACAATTAATATCGTTGAAAAGCTTATTAAACTATATAATATAATTCATATCTTAATTTTTGTTTAATATTTATTAAAAAAAAGTTATGACCACAATTGTGCAACAAAAATTGGTAACAATTTTAAATGTTGTAGATAGGAATTATAAATATTTTAATTTATTTATAATATATATTATACCATAACTCATTTAATAATGCATATTTTATAACGAATTAAACAGAATATCTTTATTATATATATATATATATGTATATATATATATATATATATATATATATATATATATATATATATATATATATATATATATATATCTATATCTATATAAATATTTACAGTATGATTTCATCAAATATATATTACCTATATTGAATTATATTAACGTCTAATTCCAACTCATACCCATACGACAGTACGATAGGACACCACCTCCTATGACAATATGCGATGACCTAAAGTTGGGAGAATGTGCTTCCTCCTACAGTAAGAAGGAACAGAATCACACCACATACTCAACATCTACCGCATCTTGTGATGCATCTTCAGATGTGCAGCAGTCCTACCCGGAGAAAGCAACTCCACCGAAGCTTGAAGGTAGCGACAGCGTAGACAATGCAGTGATAGACTACCAGCAGAAGATCCCTTCCCTCGTCAATCAGTCACCAGGTCGACCTATACACCGATGCAGACATCATAACTCCCGGCGATATCCATCAGTGGATAGCGAGAGAAAACTCGATAAAATCATAGTTTTGTATAAATCTTCGGTGACAAAATGTTCTACAGAAGTTAATGATAAACTTATTATTTGCGAAGCTAAGTCCACGGAGAAGGGCATACAAATCGCAGATGATGAAAATGCCGAAACAAGTTTGAATAGTCTCACAAGTATACAACCTATAGTTAACGATGGCAGCAGTCAGGTACTTAGTTTGATCCGTAGTAATCGAACAAGTAGAAGCCGTAGAAGACCTTCGAGACGTTTGTCTATTATCAAAGAGATGCGTGGTAGTAGCTGCAGCGACTTGAGTTCCGTGGCTCTTCGAGGTAAAGGGCACAAGAAGTCTGATTATTCGGGTGACGAAGGGGAGAAGAGTATAATTGCGAAAGCTAAGGAACATTCACCGGATAAGAATGAATCTATAATATCTTGGATTGATAATTCAGAATCTATATTCATAGATAAGTCAAAGCAAAATAAATAGTCAACATACTGAAAATTGGAGATTTTTAATAAATTAATATAAGATACATTTTTTTATTTTCATTGTAACAACAATAGTTATTTATTTATTAGTGTAATTATCTATAATTATTAGCCATGACAATTGAAGGTATCTTAAAATAATATATGTACACAGATAATATAGATTAAATAAGATTAATATCTTAAATATAAAACAAGATTACATTAACATGTATATAAAATAGATTAATTATAATAATAAATGAGACGAATAATACAATAAATATATTTTGCAAACAATATGTATATATATACTAAAGTTATTTTATTATTGCAATTATTATTATCATCATATTAGTAATTTATTTATGAGAAATTGGATATTAACTCTTTTCTATATATCTCTTTCTTTCTTTACCTCATAAACATTCATATTATTATGATATATAATCTATATTAGCCAATAGTTCTTCAATATTTAACTTTTAGCGTCATATTGCGACACCTATATTTCATCGTTGAGAATAAAGCTAATTTTCCCTTTTATTTCATAGTTTTCAAAAATATATTTATTAATTTAATAAATTATTTAATATAATTTGAAATTAAAAATAACAATTAATTACCTTAAAGATAGTTCTGATTTCTCTTTTTATTAAGCCGACAATGTTAATTACTATGTATAGTTTTTTGAGGTACAGTAGTAGAATCGGAAAAGTTCACGTTAGTGAGGAGGTTAGTAGTAGTAAGTTGATATATGCTATATTTTCCGTATATTATATTTATGGTACGATATTTATTTTGTAATAGAGTTATAAATAAGTTTAGTATAAATGAAACATATAAAGTAAGGCCAATGTATTTAACTTTAGATATGGGTATAAGTGGAATATTTATAAAATTAAAGTATTGGGAAAGAAATAGATACGTGTTAGAAGATATATTGTATTGTTCTGTCATCGATAAGCAACAAATGTAATGTATGCACTATACAAATATTTGTAGTTTGTTTGATTTAATTCGTTTACTACTATAGTATACTACTACTACTACTACTACTACTACTACTACTATTACTACTACTACTACTACTACTACTACTACTACTACTACTACTACTACTACTACTACTACTACTACTACTATTACTACTACTACTACTAGATACGTATGTTCCATTAGTAGGTTACCTTAGTATACTATAGTATAAATTAGTTTAAATCACTGATCAAATTAATTATGCGTGATAAGTATTCATATAGCGTGAAAATAGCATTATCAATTTAACAATTCATTTGATTAGTTGAAAATGAAAACTGGTTTTACCATCTAATGGATGTTTTACCCGGCCCATATTAAACCACCTGGCCCGTATTACAAACATTGTTTGCAATACGGTCCGGGTATATTTTCGACATATAACAATGGGAGTATTATGAATTCGGCTATTATAAAGATTCGTTGTTTGTTATCTGATTACCGTTTACATAAAAAGCTCAATTGTTGCATAATATATAGTACACATGTATAATACATGAATTCAACGATATACATATACATAACGCTTACTTATAGCTGTGTATACGACATATATGTCGTAAGATCTTACTATAAGATATTAGTGGTATTTTCAAACAGTGCAATGTAATAATCACCTATATGTAGATATATAGGTAGGTATATATATATATATATAAAATAAATTACTTCGGATTATATATATATATTTCTGTATGTACATTCATATTGTTAACCTATATTTTATTTAATATATTTTTTTATTTTTTTTCTCTTGTTTCTTTTAATTTTAATTGTTGGCTCTCTCCTATTTAGTTCCTCTGTGTTATATTTTACTTTATGTTATTTTAATGCTAGATTTCTTAGATTTTAATTTTATAATTTATTTATATTATTATATGATTACATTATTATATATGTTTTATATGATGATTACATTAATTTACATGCATATTAAGTTTAATTATATTTTATTATATATTTTATTTATTTGTTATCATATATATGTAAACAGGAAGTCATAATATTATAATATTATTATTTATTTATTACTCTTATCTATAATGAAACTTATCATGTTAATAAAGGGATAATTGTTTCGACAAGCAGCAATGCTTCTATAATTACCCTGGTATTGTCTAAATCTGATAATAATAATAATAATAATATATTATAGTATATATGGTATACTAAATAACCTATAATATTAACTATTATATTATCTATTATATTAATTATTATATTAACTATTATATAACTATTATATTAATTATTATATTAACTATTATATTAATTAATATATTAACTATTATATTAACTATTATATTAACTATTATATTAATTATTATATTAACTATTATATTAATTAATATATTAACTATTATGTTAACTATTATATTAACTATTAAATTAACTATTATATTAACTATTATATAACTATTATATTAATTATTATATTAACTATTATATTAATTAATATATTAACTATTATATTAACTATTATATTAACTATTATATTAATTATTATATTAACTATTATATTAATTAATATATTAACTATTATGTTAACTATTATATTAACTATTAAATTAACTATTATATTAACTATTATATTAAGTATTGCAATATATTACTCATCCTAAAGTTATAACCAACAGGATTACAATCACACTACTTTTATATAAGCATTTTCTAGACATTCGTTACACAAAATAAGTAGTATTACTTCTCATTATGCTCTTATACATATACTATATATATACTATTTATATATACTATAGTATATGGTTTATACCAAAACCATCTCTACAACGATGTACCCACTATATATATATATAGGTATTGGGTACCCAGCAAACAGTAATAACCTAATAATAGCAGCATACTATCACAATGTAAACATTTGAGGCTATTAGATATGCTATTACTGTTTGCTGGGTATACCTATATATATTCCTATATAGAATAACAAAGCCACACATCAGCCTGGTTACGTTAGATAGATGACACGTATATCGTTGTTACCTAGGTAACAGTGATAGACGTGTAAGCTATATAATGGGTGTGATAGCTAACAATGGGTGTTGTGTATTATCTGCAGATATTTTATTATCCGGCTATAATATGACTTACCGGTTTAACACAACAATATCTGGCCTACTAATAAAGTAGGCCATGTAGCGGATAACTAGGTCAAGGATTATATAATATATAGAATATCCTAATCTATAGCCTGTAGGATATTACACCTCTGTCACGATATAATTATTATATATATACATTGTCATAGCATACGTGGTACTGGCATAATATAATTAAATATCGTTAACCTAATGTGTAATCTATATATATATATAGGTATAATTTATAGTTTTAATAATATTGAAAATATATTTATAATATTAACAAGTTGTCTTACTGTCTATACCTAGTAATTATCTTACTATGGTATAGATAGCTAGTAGCTCTATTATATCATTTATACTAGTTTGGTACACATATTTCACATGTATTTATGTTGTAAAATAAATAAATTATTATATAAGCATAGGTACTAATTATAATGGAAACTTCTAGTGGAAACACATAATACAAAAACATTAATAATTGAACAAGCTTGACAATTAAGCTAGCATTAATAGGCTTTCAATTATTATTTTCATTTGAAATAATTGAGCGTATAGGGGAAAGTAACCGAATACAGACAGTGCCCGAATACAGACACTCTCGGTATCTCAGAAACCATACATCCTACAAAAAAATGTTTAATGAATAAAATATTCATAATTATATAAATAGTCTAAAAAAGTATTTTTTATTTTTTAATTATTCAAAATATTGCTGATATATCATAACCATAGATTTATAGTTTACATGTAAACTATAAATCTATGATAATAACACATATGTGTGCTTAATATATTCATTATAGATATGTTAAAGTTTTAAAAGCAATACAAATTAAAATACGAACCGGTCTCGTAATATCTATTAATATTAATCTATTAATCTATTAATAACTATTTATGTACACGAATATTTAAATTAAACAGCGATAACATATCAATAATGATGTTGCGAAGTAAAGATATTTCACTTGTATCTATTTACTTGAAACTAATTATAATGCTGAATAGTAAATATAGGTGGTAATACTATATTTTTAAATAATTTTAATAGCTAATTGTCAAAGTATTGTTACATAATACTTTAGAATGTTACAAAATAAGTATAATTTTAAATTGAAAATGGATCTATTGATTTATTATATTTGTCGAATATGGCTGTATATTTTAAGAAAATGGTTTTAATTATAAAATAGTTTTAAATTCTTAAAACAAACACTATACATTAAATATGTATTGTATTCAAAAATGTACATAACTTTTCATTTATAATAGTAATATATTTTTCAAAATGACATGTAAACAAATATAAACTAAAAATATAATTCAAATAAATAGTTATCAGTACAGGTGGCGTATTGTTCATTAATTTCACAATTTCATTAAAGTAACATATCTTTCCTTCGGAAAATATTTGATTTCTATAACAACAAATTGTTATTGAAATATTCCATATATAAACAAATGTATAATAGCACTACTTTTACCGGGAGGACATATAAATAGGACATACATATTTCTATGAGCACACAACAGTATTATATGTATACCCACATATTTGCACATATGTCAACACGCATACATATACAGATACATAATTAAGTCGTATAAAGTAGTATGATCGATGAAATAAAATTATTTCGTAATTAATGATGGGGCTCCATTTTACCCCGCATCTAAGCCCCACCCTCACCGTTACGACATAATCTCGTCGAGTGGTCTTACGTAATACTGAAGTTATAAATAAACGGGTAAATAGATATACCTCGAGTGGTATTTATCTCGGAAATCTCCGATAACTCGGAAATCTGTGATATCGCGCAGTATGTTCTACACTTGATCCGTACGTCGGAAAACGAGCACACAATAGCTTCATTGTCTCACGATGAAGACGTATTGTTGCCCACCGTGTAGACGGTTCCTATGTCCTCCTTTGTCCACGATGCGATCTGTGCTTTGTACGCCTGCGGGGTGGAGAGGACATCGATTATTTGTTCTTATTTTTCTCGGTGTTGTTACGCATGCGCCGCACATGACATATCGTAGTGCATTCTGGGATATAGACATTCGAGTTCAACATTAGATTATAAACGTCGTTTTATTGCATATTTAATATGATTTGTTGCGGGTTTTATTTTGTAAATATTCCCGACTTTATCATAAACACTTTATTTCGTGATTAAAGGTGATTACATTGTAGGCTACAGTACAGTACATTGTAGGCTACAGTACAGTACATTGTAGGCTACAGTACAGTACATTGTAGGCTAAAGTACAGTACATTATTTACACTGTAGGCATCGTGTTATTATTTAGATGGCATTTATCACCACAATACTGCGTGTCTTATTGAAGTTGCCGTCACTTAATAACTGATATCACCTATATAAACATCGAAATGAACTTATTTCTAAAATATATATCACAATTATAAATACTAATAAATATTACTTTTTATTAGAATAAATTTGATATAATATGAAAGATTTTACTTCGCATAATCCTTCGCAACATCGTTGATAATACTATACATTGATATATATGTCAATACAGAAGTTAATGTAACATCAGTAACAATAGCGTTTATTTTAACTCAGAATTGACCTGCTATTGATAATAAGGAATACTTGTGGATAATTTTCATTGTTAACATTGTGTAACTTATTCTAAATAGTTCATCCCGAAACATTACATTGTTTTAAAACTTCTCTGTACTCTTTCAGAACATTGATTTCGTGGTTAAAGTTAATTTGACAACTTCGATATATATATATTATTATATTAATGTTATAAAAGGGAATTGCGTTGACAGGTCAATTGTGAGTTAAAATAAACGCCATTGTTACCCGTGTTGTGTTAGCTTCGGTATGTACTACTACTATATCAATGTATTACCGTATTATCAAAGATTGGCCGTAAGATCTTTCGTTTATATCAAATTTATTCCAATAAAAAGTAATATTTTTCTGTATTTATATATAGGTATACATATATATATATAAATATATTATATATACCTAAATACACTTATAATTGTTATATATATTTTTAGAAATAAGTTCATTTCGATGTTAAAATAGTTTATATAGATCAGGTTAACTAACTGACGGCAACTTCAATAATACCGCAGTATACTGAATACGATATATTTTGATGATAAATCAATAAATTCCATCTAAATAATAACACGATGTATACAGTGTATACAATGTACTGTACTTTAACCTACAATGTAATAACATTTAATCACGAAATAAAGTGTATATATATATATATATATATATATATATGTTACTAATATTATGTGTACAAACAATAATACGTATTACAAACTGTTAGATATTACGTTTATAATAAGTGCTTCTGACCTCTTTGTAGAATGTTCTAATGTTAGTGTCGGTCAGGATGTAGACGAGCCCGTTGGCTGATGCACTTAGGAATGACAACCACGTGGCTGTAATATAGTTGTAGTGGTATAGGTGGCAGTAGTAGTATTCTATACTATTGGAATACGTGGCAATATATATATATATATATATATATATTAGTAGTTTATATAATATATATGGGTGTACGAATGCATGTTAACATTCGTATTCATCAACGTTAATTATTGGTTGTACTATAGTATACTATATATAGTAGTATATAGTGTATACACTATATATAGTTAGAATATATACTATAGTATACTATATATAGTAGTATATATACTATTATATATAGTATACTATAGTACAACCAATAACACTATAGTATACTATAGTTTACTATCGTATGACTGGACTATAGTCACTATATACGTATACGTATAGTACATTTAACTGTATACAATGTCTACAGGTTTAGTGAATACTAGTTTTTAGATGTCAACGTGGCATCACGTGGACGGTCGGATAGGTTAATACTAGTTACATCCGGACTAATGAAGTAACCCCCAGGTCGGATAGGTTAATACTAGGTACATCCGGACTAATGAAGTAACCCCCAGGTCGGATAGGTTAATACTAGGTACATCCGGACTAATGAAGTGACCCCCAGGTGGGATAGGTTAATACTAGGTACATCCGGACTAATGAAGTAACCCCCAGGTCGGATAGGTTAATACTAGGTACATCCGTACTAATGAAGTAACCCCCAGGTCGGATAGGTTAATACTAGGTACATCCGGACTAATGAAGTGACCCCCAGGTGGGGTAGGTTAATACTAGGTACATCCGGACTAATGAAGTAACCCCCAGGTGGGATAGGTTAATACTAGTTACATCCGGACTAATGAAGTAACCCCCAGGTCGGATAGGTTAATACTAGGTACATCCGGACTAATGAAGTGACCCCAGGTGGGATAGGTTAATACTAGGTACATCCGGGCTAATGAAGTGACCCCCAGGTGGGGTAGGTTAATACTAGGTACATCCGTACTAATGAAGTAACCCCCAGGTCGGATAGGTTAATACTAGGTACATCCGTACTAATGAAGTGACCCCCAGGTCGGATAGGTTAATACTAGTTACATCCGGACTAATGAAGTAACCCCCAGGTCGGATAGGTTAATACTAGGTACATCCGGATTAATGAAGTAACCCCCAGGTCGGATAGGTTAATACTAGGTACATCCGGGCTAATGAAGTGACCCCCAGGTGGGGTAGGTTAATACTAGGTACATCCGGACTAATGAAGTAACCCCCAGGTCGGATAGGTTAATACTAGGTACATCCGTACTAATGAAGTAACCCCCATGTCGGATAGGTTAATACTAGGTACATCCGTACTAATGAAGTGACCCCCAGGTCGGATAGGTTAATACTAGTTACATCCGGACTAATGAAGTAACCCCCAGGTGGGATAGGTTAATACTAGGTACATCCGGACTAATGAAGTAACCTACAGGTGGGATAGGTTAATACTAGGTACATCCGGACTAATGAAGTAACATACAGGTAGGATAGGTTAATGCTAGGTACATCCGGACTAATGAAGTAACCTACAGGTGGGATAGGTTAATACTAGGTACATCCGGGCTAATGAAGTGACCCCCAGGTGGGGTAGGTTAATACTAGGTACATCCGGACTAATGAAGTAACCCCCAGGTCGGATAGGTTAATACTAGGTACATCCGTACTAATGAAGTAACCCCCAGGTCGGATAGGTTAATACTAGGTACATCCGGACTAATGAAGTGACCCCCAGGTGGGGTAGGTTAATACTAGGTACATCCGGACTAATGAAGTAACCCCCAGGTCGGATAGGTTAATACTAGGTACATCCGGACTAATGAAGTGACCCCCAGGTGGGGTAGGTTAATACTAGGTACATCCGGACTAATGAAGTAACCCCCAGGTCGGATAGGTTAATACTAGGTACATCCGTACTAATGAAGTGACCCCCAGGTCGGATAGGTTAATACTAGTTATATCCGGACTAATGAAGTGACCCCCAGGTCGGATAGGTTAATACTAGGTACATCCGGACTAATGAAGTAACCTACAGGTGGGATAGGTTAATACTAGGTACATCCGGGCTAATGAAGTGACCCCCAGGTGGGGTAGGTTAATACTAGGTACATCCGGACTAATGAAGTAACCCCCAGATCGGATAGGTTAATACTAGGTACATCCGTACTAATGAAGTAACCCCCAGGTCGGATAGGTTAATACTAGGTACATCCGGACTAATGAAGTGACCCCCAGGTGGGGTAGGTTAATACTAGGTACATCCGGACTAATGAAGTAACCCCCAGGTCGGATAGGTTAATACTAGGTACATCCGTACTAATGAAGTAACCCCCATGTCGGATAGGTTAATACTAGGTACATCCGTACTAATGAAGTAACCCCCAGGTCGGATAGGTTAATACTAGGTACATCCGTACTAATGAAGTAACCCCCAGGTCGGATAGGTTAATACTAGGTACATCCGGACTAATGAAGTAACCCCCAGGTCGGATAGGTTAATACTAGGTACATCCGGACTAATGAAGTAACCCCCAGGTCGGATAGGTTAATACTAGGTACATCCGTACTAATGAAGTAACCCCCAGGTCGGATAGGTTAATACTAGGTACATCCGTACTAATGAAGTGACCCCCAGGTCGGATAGGTTAATACTAGGTACATCCGTACTAATGAAGTAACCCCCAGGTCGGATAGGTTAATACTAGGTACATCCGTACTAATGAAGTGACCCCCAGGTCGGATAGGTTAATACTAGTTACATCCGGACTAATGAAGTAACCCCCAGGTCGGATAGGTTAATACTAGTTACATCCGGACTAATGAAGTAACCCCCAGGTCGGATAGGTTAATACTAGGTACATCCGTACTAATGAAGTAACCCCCAGGTCGGATAGGTTAATACTAGGTACATCCGTACTAATGAAGTGACCCCCAGGTCGGATAGGTTAATACTAGTTACATCCGGACTAATGAAGTAACCCCCAGGTCGGATAGGTTAATACTAGATACATCCGGACTAATGAAGTGACCCCCTGGTGGGATAGGTTAATACTAGGTACATCCGTACTAATGAAGTGACCCCCAGGTCGGATAGGTTAATACTAGGTACATCCGGGCTAATGAAGTGACCCCCAGGTCGGATAGGTTAATACTAGGTACATCCGTACTAATGAAGTAACCCCCAGGTCGGATAGGTTAATACTAGGTACATCCGGACTAATGAAGTGACCCCCAGGTGGGGTAGGTTAATACTAGGTACATCCGGACTAATGAAGTAACCCCCAGGTCGGATAGGTTAATACTAGGTACATCCGTACTAATGAAGTAACCCCCAGGTCGGATAGGTTAATACTAGGTACATCCGTACTAATGAAGTAACCCCCAGGTCGGATAGGTTAATAATAGGTACATCCGTACTAATGAAGTGACCCCCAGGTCGGATAGGTTAATACTAGGTACATCCGGACTAATGAAGTGACCCCCAGGTCGAATGGTTAATACTAGGTACATCCGGACTAATGAAGTAATCTATAGGTCGGATAGGTTAATACTAGGTACATCCGGACTAATGAAGTAACCTACTGGTCGGATAGGTTAATACTAGGTACATCCGGACTAATGAAGTGACCCCCAGGTGGGATAGGTTAATACTAGGTACATCCGGACTAATGAAGTAATCTATAGGTCGGATAGGTTAATACTAGGTACATCCGGACTAATGAAGTAACCTACAGGTGGGATAGGTTAATACTAGGTACATCCGGGCTAATGAAGTAACCTACAGGTGGGATAGGTTAATACTAGGTACATCCGGGCTAATGAAGTAACCTACAGGTGGGATAGGTTAATACTAGGTACATCCGGACTAATGAAGTAACCTACAGGTGGGATAGGTTAATACTAGGTACATCCGGACTAATGAAGTGACCCCCAGGTGGGATAGGTTAATACTAGGTACATCCGGACTAATGAAGTAACCTTCAGGTGGGATAGGTTAATACTAGGTACATCCGGACTAATGAAGTGACCCCCAGGTGGGATAGGTTAATACTAGGTACATCCGGACTAATGAAGTGACCCCCAGGTGGGATAGGTTAATACTAGGTACATCCGGGCTAATGAAGTGACCCCCAGGTGGGGTAGGTTAATACTAGGTACATCCGTACTAATGAAGTAACCCCCAGGTCGGATAGGTTAATACTAGGTACATCCGTACTAATGAAGTGACCCCCAGGTCGGATAGGTTAATACTAGTTACATCCGGACTAATGAAGTGACCCCCAGGTCGGATAGGTTAATACTAGGTACATCCGGGCTAATGAAGTGACCCCCAGGTGGGGTAGGTTAATACTAGGTACATCCGGACTAATGAAGTAACATACAGGTCGGATAGGTTAATACTAGTTACATCCGGACTAATGAAGTAACCCCCAGGTCGGATAGGTTAATACTAGTTACATCCGGACTAATGAAGTAACCCCCAGGTCGGATAGGTTAATACTAGGTACATCCGTACTAATGAAGTAACCCCCAGGTCGGATAGGTTAATACTAGGTACATCCGGACTAATGAAGTGACCCCCAGGTGGGATAGGTTAATACTAGGTACATCCGGACTAATGAAGTAACCCCCAGGTGGGATAGGTTAATACTAGGTACATCCGGACTAATGAAGTAACCTTCAGGTGGGATAGGTTAATACTAGGTACATCCGGACTAATGAAGTGACCCCCAGGTGGGATAGGTTAATACTAGGTACATCCGGACTAATGAAGTAACCTACAGGTGGGATAGGTTAATACTAGTTACATCCGGACTAATGAAGTAACCCCCAGGTCGGATAGGTTAATACTAGGTACATCCGGACTAATGAAGTAACCCCCAGGTGGGATAGGTTAATACTAGGTACATCCGGACTAATGAAGTAACCTTCAGGTGGGATAGGTTAATACTAGGTACATCCGGACTAATGAAGTGACCCCCAGGTGGGATAGGTTAATACTAGGTACATCCGGACTAATGAAGTAACCTACAGGTGGGATAGGTTAATACTAGTTACATCCGGACTAATGAAGTAACCCCCAGGTCGGATAGGTTAATACTAGGTACATCCGGACTAATGAAGTAACCCCCAGGTGGGATAGGTTAATACTAGGTACATCCGGACTAATGAAGTAACCTTCAGGTGGGATAGGTTAATACTAGGTACATCCGGACTAATGAAGTGACCCCCAGGTGGGATAGGTTAATACTAGGTACATCCGGACTAATGAAGTAACCTACAGGTGGGATAGGTTAATACTAGTTACATCCGGACTAATGAAGTAACCCCCAGGTCGGATAGGTTAATACTAGGTACATCCGGACTAATGAAGTGACCCCAGGTGGGATAGGTTAATACTAGGTACATCCGGGCTAATGAAGTGACCCCCAGGTGGGGTAGGTTAATACTAGGTACATCCGTACTAATGAAGTAACCCCCAGGTCGGATAGGTTAATACTAGGTACATCCGGACTAATGAAGTGACCCCCAGGTGGGATAGGTTAATACTAGGTACATCCGGACTAATGAAGTAACCTACAGGTGGGATAGGTTAATACTAGTTACATCCGGACTAATGAAGTAACCCCCAGGTCGGATAGGTTAATACTAGGTACATCCGGGCTAATGAAGTGACCCCCAGGTGGGGTAGGTTAATACTAGGTACATCCGGACTAATGAAGTAACCCCCAGGTCGGATAGGTTAATACTAGGTACATCCGTACTAATGAAGTAACCCCCAGGTCGGATAGGTTAATACTAGGTACATCCGGACTAATGAAGTGACCCCCAGGTGGGGTAGGTTAATACTAGGTACATCCGGACTAATGAAGTAACCCCCAGGTGGGATAGGTTAATACTAGTTACATCCGGACTAATGAAGTAACCCCCAGGTCGGATAGGTTAATACTAGGTACATCCGGACTAATGAAGTGACCCCAGGTGGGATAGGTTAATACTAGGTACATCCGGGCTAATGAAGTGACCCCCAGGTGGGGTAGGTTAATACTAGGTACATCCGTACTAATGAAGTAACCCCCAGGTCGGATAGGTTAATACTAGGTACATCCGTACTAATGAAGTGACCCCCAGGTCGGATAGGTTAATACTAGTTACATCCGGACTAATGAAGTAACCCCCAGGTCGGATAGGTTAATACTAGGTACATCCGGATTAATGAAGTAACCCCCAGGTCGGATAGGTTAATACTAGGTACATCCGGGCTAATGAAGTGACCCCCAGGTGGGGTAGGTTAATACTAGGTACATCCGGACTAATGAAGTAACCCCCAGGTCGGATAGGTTAATACTAGGTACATCCGTACTAATGAAGTAACCCCCAGGTCGGATAGGTTAATACTAGGTACATCCGGACTAATGAAGTGACCCCCAGGTGGGATAGGTTAATACTAGGTACATCCGGACTAATGAAGTAATCTATAGGTCGGATAGGTTAATACTAGGTACATCCGGACTAATGAAGTAACCTACAGGTGGGATAGGTTAATACTAGGTACATCCGGACTAATGAAGTGACCCCCAGGTGGGATAGGTTAATACTAGGTACATCCGGACTAATGAAGTAACCTTCAGGTGGGATAGGTTAATACTAGGTACATCCGGACTAATGAAGTGACCCCCAGGTGGGATAGGTTAATACTAGGTACATCCGGACTAATGAAGTGACCCCCAGGTGGGATAGGTTAATACTAGGTACATCCGGGCTAATGAAGTGACCCCCAGGTGGGGTAGGTTAATACTAGGTACATCCGGGCTAATGAAGTAACCTACAGGTGGGATAGGTTAATACTAGGTACATCCGGGCTAATGAAGTAACCTACAGGTGGGATAGGTTAATACTAGGTACATCCGGACTAATGAAGTAACCTACAGGTGGGATAAGTTAATACTAGGTACATCCGGACTAATGAAGTGACCCCCAGGTGGGATAGGTTAATACTAGGTACATCCGGACTAATGAAGTAACCTTCAGGTGGGATAGGTTAATACTAGGTACATCCGGACTAATGAAGTGACCCCCAGGTGGGATAGGTTAATACTAGGTACATCCGGACTAATGAAGTGACCCCCAGGTGGGATAGGTTAATACTAGGTACATCCGGGCTAATGAAGTGACCCCCAGGTGGGGTAGGTTAATACTAGGTACATCCGTACTAATGAAGTAACCCCCAGGTCGGATAGGTTAATACTAGGTACATCCGTACTAATGAAGTGACCCCCAGGTCGGATAGGTTAATACTAGTTACATCCGGACTAATGAAGTGACCCCCAGGTCGGATAGGTTAATACTAGGTACATCCGGGCTAATGAAGTGACCCCCAGGTGGGGTAGGTTAATACTAGGTACATCCGGACTAATGAAGTAACATACAGGTCGGATAGGTTAATACTAGTTACATCCGGACTAATGAAGTAACCCCCAGGTCGGATAGGTTAATACTAGTTACATCCGGACTAATGAAGTAACCCCCAGGTCGGATAGGTTAATACTAGGTACATCCGTACTAATGAAGTAACCCCCAGGTCGGATAGGTTAATACTAGGTACATCCGGACTAATGAAGTGACCCCCAGGTGGGATAGGTTAATACTAGGTACATCCGGACTAATGAAGTAACCCCCAGGTGGGATAGGTTAATACTAGGTACATCCGGACTAATGAAGTAACCTTCAGGTGGGATAGGTTAATACTAGGTACATCCGGACTAATGAAGTGACCCCCAGGTGGGATAGGTTAATACTAGGTACATCCGGACTAATGAAGTAACCTACAGGTGGGATAGGTTAATACTAGTTACATCCGGACTAATGAAGTAACCCCCAGGTCGGATAGGTTAATACTAGGTACATCCGGACTAATGAAGTAACCCCCAGGTGGGATAGGTTAATACTAGGTACATCCGGACTAATGAAGTAACCTTCAGGTGGGGTAGGTTAATACTAGGTACATCCGTACTAATGAAGTAACCCCCAGGTCGGATAGGTTAATACTAGGTACATCCGTACTAATGAAGTGACCCCCAGGTCGGATAGGTTAATACTAGTTACATCCGGACTAATGAAGTAACCCCCAGGTCGGATAGGTTAATACTAGGTACATCCGGATTAATGAAGTAACCCCCAGGTCGGATAGGTTAATACTAGGTACATCCGGACTAATGAAGTAACCTACAGGTGGGATAAGTTAATACTAGGTACATCCGGACTAATGAAGTGACCCCCAGGTGGGATAGGTTAATACTAGGTACATCCGGACTAATGAAGTAACCTTCAGGTGGGATAGGTTAATACTAGGTACATCCGGACTAATGAAGTGACCCCCAGGTGGGATAGGTTAATACTAGGTACATCCGGACTAATGAAGTGACCCCCAGGTGGGATAGGTTAATACTAGGTACATCCGGGCTAATGAAGTGACCCCCAGGTGGGGTAGGTTAATACTAGGTACATCCGGACTAATGAAGTAATCTATAGGTCGGATAGGTTAATACTAGGTACATCCGGACTAATGAAGTAACCTACAGGTGGGATAGGTTAATACTAGGTACATCCGGACTAATGAAGTGACCCCCAGGTGGGATAGGTTAATACTAGGTACATCCGGACTAATGAAGTAACCTTCAGGTGGGATAGGTTAATACTAGGTACATCCGGACTAATGAAGTGACCCCCAGGTGGGATAGGTTAATACTAGGTACATCCGGACTAATGAAGTGACCCCCAGGTGGGATAGGTTAATACTAGGTACATCCGGGCTAATGAAGTGACCCCCAGGTGGGGTAGGTTAATACTAGGTACATCCGGGCTAATGAAGTAACCTACAGGTGGGATAGGTTAATACTAGGTACATCCGGGCTAATGAAGTAACCTACAGGTGGGATAGGTTAATACTAGGTACATCCGGACTAATGAAGTAACCTACAGGTGGGATAAGTTAATACTAGGTACATCCGGACTAATGAAGTGACCCCCAGGTGGGATAGGTTAATACTAGGTACATCCGGACTAATGAAGTAACCTTCAGGTGGGATAGGTTAATACTAGGTACATCCGGACTAATGAAGTGACCCCCAGGTGGGATAGGTTAATACTAGGTACATCCGGACTAATGAAGTGACCCCCAGGTGGGATAGGTTAATACTAGGTACATCCGGGCTAATGAAGTGACCCCCAGGTGGGGTAGGTTAATACTAGGTACATCCGTACTAATGAAGTAACCCCCAGGTCGGATAGGTTAATACTAGGTACATCCGTACTAATGAAGTGACCCCCAGGTCGGATAGGTTAATACTAGTTACATCCGGACTAATGAAGTGACCCCCAGGTCGGATAGGTTAATACTAGGTACATCCGGGCTAATGAAGTGACCCCCAGGTGGGGTAGGTTAATACTAGGTACATCCGGACTAATGAAGTAACATACAGGTCGGATAGGTTAATACTAGTTACATCCGGACTAATGAAGTAACCCCCAGGTCGGATAGGTTAATACTAGTTACATCCGGACTAATGAAGTAACCCCCAGGTCGGATAGGTTAATACTAGGTACATCCGTACTAATGAAGTAACCCCCAGGTCGGATAGGTTAATACTAGGTACATCCGGACTAATGAAGTGACCCCCAGGTGGGATAGGTTAATACTAGGTACATCCGGACTAATGAAGTAACCCCCAGGTGGGATAGGTTAATACTAGGTACATCCGGACTAATGAAGTAACCTTCAGGTGGGATAGGTTAATACTAGGTACATCCGGACTAATGAAGTGACCCCCAGGTGGGATAGGTTAATACTAGGTACATCCGGACTAATGAAGTAACCTACAGGTGGGATAGGTTAATACTAGTTACATCCGGACTAATGAAGTAACCCCCAGGTCGGATAGGTTAATACTAGGTACATCCGGACTAATGAAGTAACCCCCAGGTGGGATAGGTTAATACTAGGTACATCCGGACTAATGAAGTAACCTTCAGGTGGGGTAGGTTAATACTAGGTACATCCGTACTAATGAAGTAACCCCCAGGTCGGATAGGTTAATACTAGGTACATCCGTACTAATGAAGTGACCCCCAGGTCGGATAGGTTAATACTAGTTACATCCGGACTAATGAAGTAACCCCCAGGTCGGATAGGTTAATACTAGGTACATCCGGATTAATGAAGTAACCCCCAGGTCGGATAGGTTAATACTAGGTACATCCGGACTAATGAAGTAACCTACAGGTGGGATAAGTTAATACTAGGTACATCCGGACTAATGAAGTGACCCCCAGGTGGGATAGGTTAATACTAGGTACATCCGGACTAATGAAGTAACCTTCAGGTGGGATAGGTTAATACTAGGTACATCCGGACTAATGAAGTGACCCCCAGGTGGGATAGGTTAATACTAGGTACATCCGGACTAATGAAGTGACCCCCAGGTGGGATAGGTTAATACTAGGTACATCCGGGCTAATGAAGTGACCCCCAGGTGGGGTAGGTTAATACTAGGTACATCCGTACTAATGAAGTAACCCCCAGGTCGGATAGGTTAATACTAGGTACATCCGTACTAATGAAGTGACCCCCAGGTCGGATAGGTTAATACTAGTTACATCCGGACTAATGAAGTGACCCCCAGGTCGGATAGGTTAATACTAGGTACATCCGGGCTAATGAAGTGACCCCCAGGTGGGGTAGGTTAATACTAGGTACATCCGGACTAATGAAGTAACATACAGGTCGGATAGGTTAATACTAGTTACATCCGGACTAATGAAGTAACCCCCAGGTCGGATAGGTTAATACTAGTTACATCCGGACTAATGAAGTAACCCCCAGGTCGGATAGGTTAATACTAGGTACATCCGTACTAATGAAGTAACCCCCAGGTCGGATAGGTTAATACTAGGTACATCCGGACTAATGAAGTGACCCCCAGGTGGGATAGGTTAATACTAGGTACATCCGGACTAATGAAGTAACCCCCAGGTGGGATAGGTTAATACTAGGTACATCCGGACTAATGAAGTAACCTTCAGGTGGGATAGGTTAATACTAGGTACATCCGGACTAATGAAGTGACCCCCAGGTGGGATAGGTTAATACTAGGTACATCCGGACTAATGAAGTAACCTACAGGTGGGATAGGTTAATACTAGTTACATCCGGACTAATGAAGTAACCCCCAGGTCGGATAGGTTAATACTAGGTACATCCGGACTAATGAAGTAACCCCCAGGTGGGATAGGTTAATACTAGGTACATCCGGACTAATGAAGTAACCTTCAGGTGGGATAGGTTAATACTAGGTACATCCGGACTAATGAAGTGACCCCCAGGTGGGATAGGTTAATACTAGGTACATCCGGACTAATGAAGTAACCTACAGGTGGGATAGGTTAATACTAGTTACATCCGGACTAATGAAGTAACCCCCAGGTCGGATAGGTTAATACTAGGTACATCCGGACTAATGAAGTGACCCCAGGTGGGATAGGTTAATACTAGGTACATCCGGGCTAATGAAGTGACCCCCAGGTGGGGTAGGTTAATACTAGGTACATCCGTACTAATGAAGTAACCCCCAGGTCGGATAGGTTAATACTAGGTACATCCGGACTAATGAAGTGACCCCCAGGTGGGATAGGTTAATACTAGGTACATCCGGACTAATGAAGTAACCTACAGGTGGGATAGGTTAATACTAGTTACATCCGGACTAATGAAGTAACCCCCAGGTCGGATAGGTTAATACTAGGTACATCCGGGCTAATGAAGTGACCCCCAGGTGGGGTAGGTTAATACTAGGTACATCCGGACTAATGAAGTAACCCCCAGGTCGGATAGGTTAATACTAGGTACATCCGTACTAATGAAGTAACCCCCAGGTCGGATAGGTTAATACTAGGTACATCCGGACTAATGAAGTGACCCCCAGGTGGGGTAGGTTAATACTAGGTACATCCGGACTAATGAAGTAACCCCCAGGTGGGATAGGTTAATACTAGTTACATCCGGACTAATGAAGTAACCCCCAGGTCGGATAGGTTAATACTAGGTACATCCGGACTAATGAAGTGACCCCAGGTGGGATAGGTTAATACTAGGTACATCCGGGCTAATGAAGTGACCCCCAGGTGGGGTAGGTTAATACTAGGTACATCCGTACTAATGAAGTAACCCCCAGGTCGGATAGGTTAATACTAGGTACATCCGTACTAATGAAGTGACCCCCAGGTCGGATAGGTTAATACTAGGTACATCCGGACTAATGAAGTAACCTACAGGTGGGATAGGTTAATACTAGGTACATCCGGACTAATGAAGTAACATACAGGTAGGATAGGTTAATACTAGGTACATCCGGACTAATGAAGTAACATACAGGTAGGATATGTTAATGCTAGGTACATCCGGACTAATGAAGTAACCTACAGGTGGGATAGGTTAATACTAGGTACATCCGGGCTAATGAAGTGACCCCCAGGTGGGGTAGGTTAATACTAGGTACATCCGGACTAATGAAGTAACCCCCAGGTCGGATAGGTTAATACTAGGTACATCCGTACTAATGAAGTAACCCCCAGGTCGGATAGGTTAATACTAGGTACATCCGGACTAATGAAGTAACCCCCAGGTCGGATAGGTTAATACTAGGTACATCCGGACTAATGAAGTAACCTACAGGTGGGATAGGTTAATACTAGGTACATCCGGGCTAATGAAGTAACCTACAGGTCGGATAGGTTAATACTAGGTACATCCGGACTAATGAAGTAACCTACAGGTGGGATAGGTTAATACTAGGTACATCCGGACTAATGAAGTGACCCCCAGGTGGGATAGGTTAATACTAGGTACATCCGGACTAATGAAGTAACCTTCAGGTGGGATAGGTTAATACTAGGTACATCCGGACTAATGAAGTGACCCCCAGGTGGGATAGGTTAATACTAGGTACATCCGGACTAATGAAGTAACCTACAGGTGGGATAGGTTAATACTAGGTACATCCGGACTAATGAAGTAACCCCCAGGTGGGATAGGTTAATACTAGGTACATCCGGACTAATGACGTGACCTCCAAGTGGGATAGATTGGTAATAAGCATACCAGGGAGGAGACGGGGTAAGGGAAGAGTAGAGTTTATGGTGTGGGTAATGCGTAGGATACATTAATGGATTGATCGCGAACATGAAATACAAGGTCACTATACAGTTGTGCCTTTTTAAGGATTTTAAAGTGAGGGGAGCAAATTCCAAAGTAATTATATTATTTCAATTGTATATGAAAAACAATCTAATAAAATACATCTACTGATTTATAATACAAAAATAGGATTATGATATAATTGATTATGAAAAAATCTGTTTTTTTTTGTGGACGCAAATTTAAAAGTGGGAGGGCAAAACAATAATAGTGGGGTAAATTTCCCACATATACCCATTCAAATAGACACTGCTATATACATAATCGTATAATGAACTCGGTGATGGTTTCATGCAATTGTAAACGTGTGGGGAACATGAACCCACTGCATTTAGAGGTTATGATTACTGAACACGGCCGGTAGAGGTCATCATGGAGGTGTCCGCTTATATTAAAGCGAATTTGATTATATCACAGCAGATATATACATAATATACACGTGTACTATTACAAGTAGTGCGTAATCATCGTGAACATCTGTATTTCATATCGTTATTATTAATAATAATAATAATAACAAAACACATATGCCCATCGATCGCATATAACAATTAATATGTGTGCATTTCTATATATATATATATATGTATAAATAAAAAATGGAATAACACAATGTTCAATTCTTACGTAATATGTGATATTATGTAATACGCTTTATAAAGCGTATAAAGCGAACAGTATACTGATCAGCAACTATAGGTTTATAGTATCATGTATATGCATGTGTATGCTGGTAACTGTGCGTGCGTGCGTGCGTGTGCGTGTGTGTGCGTGTGTTCGCATGTTTACATACGTCGTACATATGTATCCTACATATTATGTGTGTATATCTAGTATAGTTACGAGTATAATATAAGTGACGCGTGTCATATTATTTTTAGTATTTTCGTTATTTATATCTATCTTCAATGTTCATTCTTTATAGTCTACCGGTATTCATATTAACGAATAGTACTTCAATTAATAATATATGTTATAATATATATATATATAGTTGTTTTAATATATAACCTGAATATGTATATAACAATTTTATATATATTTAATAAATCAATTACTAGTACATGTTTTTTAAATATACAACATATATATATATATATATATATATATATATATATATATATATATATATATATATGTATATTTAATAACTCAATTAATAATACATATTTTTTTAATAATTATTACACTGAGAATATATATATATTAATATATTTTATAAGTAATATATTAATATATTAATATAACATATATGCACTCCTGCATGTGTGCGGCGGGGGTGTGTGCAGCGCTCCCATAGACACATACAATGTCATATTAAGTGTAGTAATACCTAGCCAATATATGCTGTCTGGCATTATTTGCCTAGATATAACTGCCGTGCCACTACATATAATATAAGCATGTCAATAAGCATGTCAATAAGCATGTCAATAAGCATGTCAATAAGCATGTCAATAAGCATGTCAATAAGCATGTCAATAAGCATGTCAATAAGCATGTCAATAAGCATGTCAATAAGCATGGCAATAAGCATGTCAATAAGCATGTCAATAAGCATGTCAATAAGCATGTCAATAAGCATGTCAATAAGCATGTCAATAAGCATGTCAATAAGCATGTCAATAAGCATGTCAATAAGCATGTCAATAAGCATGTCAATAAGCATGTCAATAAGCATGTCAATAAGCATGTCAATAAGCATGTCAATAAGCATGTCAATAAGCATGTCAATAAGCATGTCAATAAGCATGTCAATAAGCATGTCAATAAGCATGTCAATAAGCATGTCAATAAGCATGTCAATAAGCATGTCAATACGATACCATAGCTATGTACACGTGTGTGTATACTTCACACGTCATATTCGTATCATATTAACGTATGTTTGTAATTCATTATACCTATTGTTTAGGTTTATACATTATAACCCGATTATAAACAGGCTTATAACTACAATAAATATAAACTCTAAATACCCTAAAATTTACATATGTCAATCATTATTTCACATCAATCAAATTTAATTATTATTGAAACCCTTTAAACTATAAGATTTAAATTGGAGAATTACTTATTTTAAATATTGATTAACTGATAATGCTATATACCGATATGAAATAATGCGAATGCATATTTATATAGTGTATATCCTTGTATACAAGGTGTAGCACGATGTGGTAATTAATCCCATGACGTCATTATTCTAGGGGACACGCGTATTAAATAGTATATAACACGTGTCCGTTCAGTTGATCCGTTAATAGGTGCACGTCTTATCCGCGTCGGTCTGGTTTCGGGGCTATAAATAGATCACGTCTATAAATAGATTTAACACCGCCGTAATGATGCAATCAGTGGAGATGAATACTAGTCACGTGACGATGATAGCGATACGCGTGACGTACACGTGATCAATGATAACAGCCGACTTCGTGAGCGTAATTCGCGGATATCGTATCAGGTGACACATCCCTGCCGACTAGAGTGACACCGGATATCACGTGACATAACATCGACGACATTTCGCTAACTACTTATACGCACCACACTTCAACACCGCATAACAAGGATACGATTATACATACCTATAGGTGAACATCAACTAAATATTATTCATTAGAAGAAAGTAATACATACATATAGAAAGTAGAACGGAGTCATTTTTAATAATACCAAAATAAAAGAAAATAAATGAATATTTTAAAATCTGAATCGATCGAAGTTATTACTTGTCAATGTTAAGTATAATTCTAGAGTGATATATTCTATAAGGACATATATGTCAGTTTGATTAAAAAATGATATGCTTAAATATACCGTCCATAGACACCTATAAGTATACATGTTCTAACATGTTCTATTATACATATGTATGTAACATGATCTAATAGTTGGGGTTATTATATCCGGTAGGGTGGTTTTATTATACAACCCCGACACTCTCATTGCTACGTCGCCTCGAGTATCGCTACCATAACCACGTGATGCGCTGCGTGTACCACGTGACTAGTAACCACGTGAGGCACATGTTACCTGTTACCTGTTACCTAATTGGTTTAGACACTTCCATCAACTTCTTTATGGAAGGTATAGGGCGTTCTTCAAGTATAATATACTTATTGTGAGAATAGGAATTTACTAAGATTTAACTTGCATCTTGGAGTTGATTCGATAGAGTGTGAGGGAGATCATTCCAGATGTTTGGAGCATGGATAGAGAAATATTTACGTGAGCGGATGTTAAATCCGATAGAACTGGAGTTTTTAATTCGTATTCGTGTATCTGTTGTCGTTCTTATGACGTGACTCGTAATCACGTGATTGCGTCATGACGTCACGTCTATTTATAGTCGTGACCTCTTTACAGATACACCTACACACCGACACACCGACTCCATGTGTGTGTGTTAGTCGTGCACCTATAGGCGTGTACACTACACTCCGTACACTGGAGTGTATGCGTGCGTCGTTCCCGCGTACTACTAACGTACAACATGTATCCACATCCACATAATATCATAAATTATCACTGGGCGATATTATCATCATTATTATTAAGAAGCGAGGACATAGAAAGGACACATATTAACGGGGCAAGCGGCGGTCGATCACTCATTCTAGGACGTGAAACATGGTCGGATGCGGGCAATCGTTCATTACGATCATGCTAAGTTATTGCCTACATGCCAATATATGGCTTTCTTTTAATTAATCTACACCACGTTCTATAGTATTCGTAATTTATGTTGCGTGCTTTCGGATGTGATCGTGTGCAAGTGTGTGTATGTGTGTGTATGTGTGTATGTGTGCAAGTGTGTGTATGTGTGTGTATGTGTGTATGTATGCAAGTGTGTGTATGTGTGTGTGTATGTGTGTATACACATATATGTGTGTGTGTGTGCGCGTGCGATGCAGAATATTCGTGTGGGCGTCCTATAGAGGGGATTAACTCGGCAGATAATAAAAATGCTCGTGTTATTAAAAATAGAAATTAAAATTGATAAAGAGTAATTTTATGGAATGATTTATATATATATATATAGAGAGAGACAAATTAATAGGCTATTTATGAAATTCGTTGAATTTTATATTTGGCGATAACTTTAAAATATAATTCGAAATAATATAATATATATATGAACATTAATAAAGTTTGGAATTATTTAAAAAATGGAACTAATATTATTATTTGTCATCGATATTTAATTATATTTTAATAATTAATTATCGATTGATTGATTTTGTACTTAATCTATAATAGGTAAACTAAAGTACATATATATTTATAGTGAATATTATTACACTATACTTCTTGACTCTAGCATACTTTACTAAATGTAATTTCCGTAGTGATGATATGGTCAATTTGTATCACTATATGTCACTATGTGTCACTATATGTCACTATATATCACTATGTGTCACTATATGTCACTATATGTCACTATGTGTGGAATCCTTTCTGGAAAGCATATTGCTATTAAAGGGTTCCTTTATACTCATTATTTAACTATATTATATTGTATACATATGCCATGTGTATTCATAATTAATTTATATTATACAAGTAAAATAAATATAATGCATTCATTCATGTGTACATGTGTGTGTTACCCTATGCTACTGTGTGTTACCATGTATTACCGGGAACACTTCCCCCCGGGTATTACTGCACGATGTTTCACTGTGTGTCTATTCTTCCGCGTTATTCATATTAGATTAACATCTTACAATACTATAGTTTTAACCTATTCCATTACTATCATCACGTGATATAATAATCGATAGTGATATTATAAAGGATATCATAACCATTATATAGCAATCATGTATATAGTGAACGCAATACACTCGTATAGCAGTCACCGCATCAGCGTACGTCTTACCGGTGAACTTAGCATGTACCGATGATTAACATATGCGAATAATACCAGTCATTCAACCCGTGTCAAAGGTCAATATTACATCGATGTGATCACTAAATGTTATTCAACCAATGTAAAAGTGTTTCATTTCTATAGAAAATCATGTATGATTATTTCTTATGCAATATGTTATTTTATAATTTATTATTACCTTCAGAATTCTCATTAAAATAAAAAAATAAAATATGCTTGTATTATAAACATCACTTATAGACTCATTTATCTGTAATTTCATTTAACAAATATATATCAACGTATATAAAGATAAACCTTGTAATATAAAGTTGTAGTTGGCGTTATAGTTGGAGTTTTCTATAAAAGTAGTAGGTATACTTAGGTTTCGTACCAATACCTACCTATAATGTTCCTATTATTTGTGTTTGATATGTAAAAGAACGAATATGTCCTCATTAAGTATAGATATGGTATGCACAAAGTACAGTACAGTACAATGTACTTGTATTCGGAAATATTGCTCATTCCTAAATTGATATATCCACAACATACTCTATTCGTATAATATAATCAGCTATATAACAAACCATAACCACTATTAGAGCCTAAGATATACCTGATAAGGTCGCAGTATACTAATACAATAATACATTGTAATATATGTATTTTATATAATTTATTTGTTATTGTTATAATGAAATAACATATATAGATGATGCATGTATGACATACGTTGATAAATAGTGATTATACAATGTATATTATGCAATACATGCAGTATACCATGTTTAATGGAACACATGCAGTATGCAATGTTTAGTGGAACACATACAGTGGTGCTAGTGCAATACATAAGGATGAATATAGTTGATCATATATGAATAATTTATATAGTTATATTTTTTATATTATATTTATTTTAACCTATTTAGAATCATAATTAGATGTATACACTCTCACACATTAACACCTACATACGTATATATATATATATATATATATATATATATATATATATATATATATATATATATAAACCCATATACACGTATACACCCATACACATTCCACCAGCCACACACGCACTCCGACAGATTAATACATACACCTATAGGTATACACCATTTCCACACACACATTGGTACCGTAACTTATAAATATGTTACATGAAATGTCCGACATACAAAATGTCAGGTATTAACTGATGTTTATATCATGACTAACTGATGACTCACTAACATCACTAAATCATGACTAACGGATGAATAACTGATAACTACATATTATTTCGACTGACTGGTGACTACATTATATGACTAATCTATATGATTAATCGATATGACTAATTTGAGGCTAAATGATTAACTAACTGATAATTTCTAATGATTAACTAACAAATAACTAATTTTACTAACTGATGACTAACTGGTGGCAAATTAGTGACTAACTAATTAATAATCATTGCATATCTAATAAATAAGTGATAACTAACCGATTACTAATTAGTTAACTGGTAACAAACTGATTTGATTAACTAATATGACTAACAAGTATGACTAACTAGTATGACTAACTAGTATGACTAACTAGTATGACTAACTATAGTATACTATAGTTAGTCATATATGACTAATTATAATGACTAACTAATGATGATGATTGAGTTGTGGATGTGGACCTCAGCCACGAGAATACTGACGACTAAGGAAGGACCCCAGAACACCAGTAACGAACCCACCAACAGCAATAGTACCAACAGGAACTTGTTATTGTTCGCATTCTTTGTTCGCACTATTGTTAAGTAGTTCGGCAGTGAATATTATTATATATCTATATGTGAATATTTATATATATATATATAAATAAAAAACTTTATAGGTTAATAAATAAAATATCATTTTTATTATAATTATTAGTGTTTTATCGATATCTGAGGAATAGTGTAATTATAATTCTATTATATATATATATATATATATATATATATATATTAATTTATTATTGTAAGAAATACTATTATTATCCTAGTTATATAATAAAAGAGTGGCAGATGAATATGTATAATTAGTACTTGAATATTATTGAATAAATTGGATAAATTGAATAATATTATTTAATAATTATATAAGATTAATAATTAATAAATATATAAGATTATATAAGAACCCTGAAATATGATTAAAGCGTAACATATAACTCACGATAAATTACTTTTTATGTGATATCGTTATAGATTATAACTTATAGGTATAATGTGTACATAATACATTTATAATAATATATTATATACATATAGGTGTTTTAAATAATGTTTGAAAAGTATTCCACACGATACCCAATTAAACAATCAATATATAAGCGATATACACATTAGAGTAGGGTACAAAGTACCCGGTACACAAATCGTACCATGACATCATAATTTTGCGTAATCATATCGCACTATTGCGTCATCGCATAATTATGTAAATCTAAATAATGATAGTTTATTGGTTGCCAAGTATCATAATTATAACAGTAATCTAATAAGATATTATTATAAAATATTAACGATTTATTGTCTTGTAATCATAGAGTTCATTACATAGCTATTAAATGAAGTAAAACATAAATAAATTTGATATAGGATTACCTATTGTGATTTTGAAATAATTCGAGAAATATAAAATGTATTTAATTTTAATATTAGATTATATAGATATATACGATATTTAGTTTCCCCTCCGTAATAAGTTCAATCGCCTTTTCGGTTGAGTAATGCCACCGATATCGGATAGATTATATAGTTATTGCGCAATTATTGGTAAATATATATATATATATATATATATATATATATGACTTTGAACTTTAACCTCTGTGATCTGATTCCACCGAGTGCGTTGGAGACCTCTTGTATCGAGCTATGGTCCTGCTAACTTGCCTCACTTTAAGATAGATACCGCCGTAACACAGTATCACTATGACCAGTGGTATCAGCTCCACACATACCTGGGCGTGGCGATTAATGAAGGGGAGGAGATTAGTGAATTAAGTGGGCGGGGTTTGATGAATAAAACGGGTGAGTTGGATGAGTTGAGTGGAATTCATAAATGTCGTAAACATCTCTCGAATATTCTGAATCTATAAGCTATATGAGCCTATTTGCTATATATATATATAACTTAAGTTATATTAATATAAACAATTTAGTTAATATAACCAATTGTATATATTATTACGTTATTATTATATGACCTAATATTAGGGAATCTATTAGGAATACAATTACTAACTTTAATTAGTAAACTATGCATATTAGGTTATATTAGATTGCATAATATTGTCAACATAATATCTTGTACGTTATTATTAAGTGATAAATCTACCTATCATACATTATGATTCGTCCTATCAACACCTATCAACACCTACTACATAATAAATATATAACATAAAACTTATACTATTTAACTAATAATTTAATTATTATCATTATTACCATTAACTCATACATCAATTATAAATCATAAATTATGATTCATAATTGATCATAATTTATGATTCAATTGATAAACAATACATTATATAACGCACGAAAAGTTTACACAATATCATAATATTTATAAAATATACGACTCTATATATATCGACTACATAGAATGCTTACATACAATATCAAACAATAGATCACGATTACAATAACAGCCTGTTACACTATATATTAACTATAAACCAGTATGTTACATTATCGCCCCCCTGTTATCCCTCGTAAGGTGACGTCAGTATTAATAAGATATTAATTCTCCCCACCCCACGGAGTGGGTCCCACATGACTGCTGATACGATATGTATTCTATTTACACCCTCTGCATACACGTGATTATTGGTACGAGATGACTATCCCCCTGCATACATTTTAGTGTTGATACGAGATAACTCGTCCTCTACCCACGTGACTAACTGCCATGGCAACGTTGTAACTGACGCTATACATGATATCGACGACGCACAGATGTACGGATTGATTAGTGATGTCTTGTTCGTGCGTATGCTCCACTATAGAGATGTCGCCATCGACACCATCTTCGTGATGGCTGTTCCTGTTTGCGTGGCCTGGAGAGTGTTTCTTGTGATTATAATCATCATTATTATTATTAAGTGTAGATTGATTATCATCAAACATAGATATTGATTTTTTAATTTATTTTATTTGAAGATATTTTGTTTTCTCTCTCTCTTTTATTTATTATATGTGTTAAATTCTCCTAAATGCATTTAAAAGCCATGGCTTTACATTAAGATAACATATTTGCTATTAATATAGCCCTTTAATTAAGCTTCTATTTATGTGTTCATTTTGGTACACTGGTTTTAAATTGTATGGGTATATCATATCATATAAGCCACATCTGCATGCATAATGAACATGTTAAATTTCAGCCTGATAGAATCGTGGCTTATAAGATATAATATAAGCATAAAGCGTATAACAAATATAGTATAACAATGACTATAGCGAGTTTACTGTACGCCATACGCATGATCTGATAAGTATATAAACATATATAATGACCTACTGACCTAAATAAACAGTCCATCCCGTTAGGCCTTGTATCGACCAGAATATGCTGTATACCCAAATCAATAGGCAATATCTGTAATTTAAATATGAATATTATTATTATATTATATATATATATATATATATTAAATCATGTGATATATAGGACATGTTCGCTATATCGTATAGTCTCTGTTACTAACGTTAGTAAGCCCAGTACTGTTATGTTTCTAACACAACCACAGTACACGGTACGTGCCTAGATCTTATCGCGCTCACTATAGTTTCTATAGAATATAACTAGTGATACATATAGCACGTAATGAAGTCACAACAAATAACAAGTTTCCGGCATTTCCTCAAATAGTAATGATGAATAATAGGTATATAAGTCTCATCGGTATCACCGTATAGCGGTGACGTCATACTAGGTAACCATACTACTACTACTACTACTACTACTACTACTACTACTACTACTACTACTACTACGACTACTACTACTACTACTACTACTACTACTACTACTACTACTACTACTACTACTACTACTACTACTACTACTACTACTACTACTACTACTACTACTACTACTACTACTACTACTACTACTACTACTACTACTACTACTACTACTACTACTACTACTACTACTACTACTACTACTACTACTACTACTACTACTACTACTACTACTACTACTACTACTACTACTACTACTACTACTACTACTACTACTACTACTACTACTACTACTACTACTACTACTACTACTACTACTACTACTACTACTACTACTACTACTACTACTACTACTACTACTACTACTACTACTACTACTACTACTACTACTACTACTACTACTACTACTACTACTACTACTACTACTACTACTACTACTACTACTACTACTACTACTACTACTACTACTACTACTACTACTACTACTACTACTACTACTACTACTACTACTACTACTACTACTACTACTACTACTACTACTACTACTACTACTACTACTACTACTACTACTACTACTACTACTACTACTACTACTACTACTACTACTACTACTACTACTACTACTACTACTACTACTACTACTACTACTACTACTACTACTAACATAGCGATCTTCGTAGAGCTGAATACCTTCTGATAGACATGCTGTGAGTGACAAATCTTAAAGTACCTCTCCACGGCTATAGCCATGATTGACAGCAGCATCACAGAGAAAGTGAGCACTACAAGCACGGCGTTCAGGGTACATATTCCGTACTGGCCCATACTGTTACGTTATGTAATAGTAATGTATATGCATGTTAAGTTGTTTAAAGTACGTATTTATATATATATATATATATATATATATATATATAATACATATTATGTATGTATTTATCTCTATTCATATTACACATATAATTGACATATGTATAAGTAACAAATTGTTACCTACAATGTATATATCTAGACAATAGAAATTATTTCTATAGAAATATTTTCATTGTTTAGGATTTTTAATTAAAATATAAACATATATTTTTTTAGTAGATGTGTACTAAAAAATTTCATTTATATCGGATATTAGTATTGACTTTATAATTTCATTAGACATTGTTATCAGATTCATTAGACATTATCAGGTACGAACATAGGGCTACATAAATCAGCGGTATTCACTCGGATAATGTCGAACATACACACATATATATATATATATAATATATCTAAACGTTTTATATATATTATGAATTATAAATTGTATTAAAACATATTACAAATAAATAGAATGTGCGATATAGGCTAGATTTATATTTTACATTTACCGTATTTGGTAAATTAAAATCTCGGAATATATGGATTTGAATATAATGAGATATTGTCACGTGACTTCGCCAGTATCGCTCACAAGGGGGCGTTCACGTGTGAGGTAAACACTCACGTGACCTCGTCATCGTACCTACCTAGAGTTTCCGTAGGTCCAAGCGAACAGTCCCACTGGCATTATGTAACTGGTGATGACGAAATCAGAAATACCTAAACTGAGGTGTGAATATTGACGGCGTGTTAATCATTGAGGGTAATACCAACACAATAACAACCCTCGCCCTAGTTACCCTTCCTAAGGGGGCTAAATTACGAACTATTATTATAGATGTATGATATTGCATAATAATACATTATAATATGGTTTCTGTAAGTGATATTATATGTATCTACTATAGTGTAGTGATATATATATATAAGATGATATAGTTAATATGAAAGTATAGTAAGCACATAGCATTGCCCTCGGAGATAAATATAGAATAGATTAAACTCTTAAAACGTAGAACATTCTATACAAAATATTAAAAATCAATATTAAGTCAAATGTGAGATTAAAAAGTGAAGGTGGCAACTTTTATAAAATCTCATTACAATGTTACTTACGTTATAGTATTCACAATAAGGTACAGTATTAGGTGTACTATAATGTTACTTAAGTTACAGTGTTCACAATAAGGTACAGTAGTAGGTATACTATAATGTTACTTAAGTTACATTATTAACAATAAGGTACATAATTCTAACTCGATAACGTAAACATGTTGTCCCACTAGAAAATCACACTATAACTTTAAACATTAATTAAATAGTTATTAAAATATGATAAGGTACATGATAACTATAGAATATATATATATATATATATATATATATATATATATATATATATATATATACATATATATAAATATATATATATATATATATATATATATACTATACATACTATATATACTATAGAGTATACTATAAATTATATAGTATCACACATATAGTATATATATATATAGGTACCTACTATAGTGTCCGGTAGAGTAGTTAGTAATAGGTTATTGTTCATATAGGGTATTAATAATAGTTGTAGTCATAGTGCTGGCTGATGACTCACCGGTTCTCTGTATCCTATATATGGATGAATATCATCTGATTTCGATGTACTATAGATATGTTAGGTAAATGGGATATCCTATATCTACAGCCTTCAGGGCGTGAGTATTGACCGACAGTGCATACCGATATGTCAAATATGATATTTAGAGTTGGAGATCAAAACATATAAACCACTGATCATAGAAGTGTGGGGGTCATTGTCGAGGAATTTTATGTTATAATATATGTATATATATATACATATATTCTATGTAATTTATACCTAGGTTTATTGTTATATAATATTATGCAGTTATATAACCATACCATATATATATATATATATATATATATATATATATATACATACAGTAAAATCCACCAGTATGAACATCATAGGTTAATTTTTAACATCCTAAAATAATGGATACTTCCGATTGTTGATCAAAAATAGCGAGTTGGATAATTAGAATAGACACGCCCCTTTTTATAATGCTTTAGAGAGAGAGAGTTATGCAACAATGAAATATATATGTATATATATATATATAAAACAAGCTAAATATATATATATAATTTCAATTTAAAATATAGTTTATTTCATATTATATTATGGTGAAAATAGTTATACAACCTAATAATAAGAATAATAATACAAATATTAAAAAAAAAAAAAATAATAATACAAGGTATAATATTATAATATATATTATAATAATAAAAATAAATTATTAATAGTAATAACGGGAAGTAATAATAATACTTCCCGGTAATAATAATAGTGTGTAAGATGACAATTATGTAATATTTAATTTCAGTTTATCTAATTATTAATTATTAGTAATAATAAGGTTTATATCCTAGATATTGCATTGTTTATTTTGTTATGTTATGTTTGATTACCACATCTATATTATCGCCCATATGAGTTACAAACAATTATTAATTTAAGTATAGATTTGCATTTTACCATAAAACACAACACACAAATATGGTAAACTATAAATCTATGGATTTAAGTCATAGTTACCTAATGTTGTAAACTGATATATTGATATTTTAAAAATGTATAATACATGTAAAAATAAATTATAAATATATATAATAGTAGTTATATATATAAATTATATTATACATGTACCTATTATACATTTATAAAATATCAATATATCAGTTAATAACATTATGTAACAATTACTTAAAACAGTACATTTTAAATAGTCTACCATTACATAGATATATCTATGTAGAAAATTTCTATAGAAAATCAACTCTCAAGACATAGCTATCTGTATAGTTGCCTATGACATTACTATATACATAATAACAACCCGATAAGTAATGTATTTTATATGAATTAGGTATTTTAAAAGATTAACATATATTTGAAAGAATATTGTAAAAATTGTCAAGTATAATACCAATATAACTACTATTAACAATCAATATTATGATATATCCGGCTACCATTCCAAAGTACATCTTTAATAATATTGATAAACATGAAATAAGATACTTATAAGTATAAGTATAACCTACCTATAGATATACTAATAATTATATATATATATATATATATATATATATATATATATATATATAATTATAATTTAATATACATATATTTTAAAATTTTACATTTTGCAAACTGTGCTATAAATCCATAGACCGTCAATATATTATAAGTATACATATAGGTTTACCTATAGGTACGGTAATATTCTAAGTATACTTTTTGTATACAAATAAACTGCAGTTCATCGGAAACTGAGACATGTGTTAAATATTACCTACATACGATAGGTAATATAGGTTGCATTTACTTAATATAGGCATATATGTATTTATATATATATATATATATATATATATATATAAATATATATATATATATATATATATACCAAAGATTTTCCAAAGGACTTCACAATATCTTTGTATATACTACTATAGTGCTACATAGGATATGTGGTATACAAACTTAGCGATGAACATATTCCGCTTCTTACGTAACTTCTTGTTGACCGCAATGGCCACAACGATAAGTAGGTTAGCGACGCTGCCCACTACCAGTATCAGTACCAGTACCGCGAGTAACGATGGGTGTAGGTGCATGACTACTAGGTATACGGTACCTGAGAGTACATGCTACGAGTGAGAGACTATGTAACGACTGTGTGAACGACTTCAAAACGACAACCACTAGCGTCACCTATCGTGCGCGAGATTAAACGCGAGCCTCGTTATCGATAAGACTTTCGCTCATTCAGTAGTAGGTGTACTATAATGCTACTTAAGTTACAGTGTTCACAATAAGGTACAGTAGTAGGTGTACTATAATGTTACTTACGTTATAGTATTAACAATAAGGTACAGTAGTAGGTGTACTATAATGTTACTTACGTTACATTATTCACAATAAGGTACAGTAGTAGGTATACTATAATGTTACTTAAGTTACAGTGTTCACAATAAGGTACAGTAGTAGGTGTACTATAATGTTACTTACGTTACATTATTCACAATAAGGTACAGTAGTAGGTATACTATAATGTTACTTAAGTTACAGTGTTCACAATAAGGTACAGTAGTAGGTGTACTATAATGTTACTTAAGTTACAGTGTTCACAATAAGGTACAGTAGTAGGTGTACTATAATGTTACTTACGTTACATTATTCACAATAAGGTACAGTAGTAGGTGTACTATAATGTTACTTAAGTTACAGTGTTCACAATAAGGTACAGTAGTAGGTGTACTATAATGTTACTTACGTTACATTATTCACAATAAGGTACAGTAGTAGGTGTACTATAATGTTACTTACGTTACATTATTCACAATAAGGTACAGTAGTAGGTGTACTATAATGTTACTTACGTTACATTATTCACAATAAGGTACAGTAGTAGGTGTACTATAATGTTACTTAAGTTACAGTATTCACAATAAGGTACAGTAGTAGGTGTACTATAATGTTACTTAAGTTACAGTGTTCACAATAAGGTACAGTAGTAGGTGTACTATAATGTTACTTACGTTACATTATTCACAATAAGGTACAGTAGTAGGTGTACTATAATGTTACTTACGTTATAGTATTAACAATAAGGTACAGTAGTAGGTGTACTATAATGTTACTTACGTTACATTATTCACAATAAGGTACAGTAGTAGGTATACTATAATGTTACTTAAGTTACAGTGTTCACAATAAGGTACAGTAGTAGGTGTACTATAATGTTACTTACGTTACATTATTCACAATAAGGTACAGTAGTAGGTGTACTATAATGTTACTTAAGTTACAGTGTTCACAATAAGGTACAGTAGTAGGTGTACTATAATGTTACTTACGTTACATTATTCACAATAAGGTACAGTAGTAGGTGTACTATAATGTTACTTAAGTTACAGTGTTCACAATAAGGTACAGTAGTAGGTGTACTATAATGTTACTTACGTTACATTATTCTAACTCGATAACGTAAACATGTTGTCCCACTAGAAAATCACACTATAACTTTAAACATTAATTAAATAGTTATTAAAATATGATAAGGTACATGATAACTATAGAATATATATATATATATATATATATATATATATATATATATATATACATATATATAAATATATATATATATATATATATATATATATACATATATATATATATATACTATAGAGTATACTATAAATTATATAGTATCACACATATAGTATATATATATATATATATATATAGGTACCTACTATAGTGTCCGGTAGAGTAGTTAGTAATAGGTTATTGTTCATATAGGGTATTAATAATAGTTGTAGTCATAGTGCTGGCTGATGACTCACCGGTTCTCTGTATCCTATATATGGATGAATATCATCTGATTTCGATGTACTATAGATATGTTAGGTAAATGGGATATCCTATATCTACAGCCTTCAGGGCGTGAGTATTGACCGACAGTGCATACCGATATGTCAAATATGATATTTAGAGTTGGAGATCAAAACATATAAACCACTGATCATAGAAGTGTGGGGGTCATTGTCGAGGAATTTTATGTTATAATATATGTATATATATATACATATATTCTATGTAATTTATACCTAGGTTTATTGTTATATAATATTATGCAGTTATATAACCATACCATATATATATATATATATATATATATATATATATACATACAGTAAAATCCACCAGTATGAACATCATAGGTTAATTTTTAACATCCTAAAATAATGGATACTTCCGATTGTTGATCAAAAATAGCGAGTTGGATAATTAGAATAGACACGCCCCTTTTTATAATGCTTTAGAGAGAGAGAGTTATGCAACAATGAAATATATATGTATATATATATATATATAAAACAAGCTAAATATATATATAATTTCAATTTAAAATATAGTTTATTTCATATTATATTATGGTGAAAATAGTTATACAACCTAATAATAAGAATAATAATACAAATATTAAAAAAAAAAAAAATAATAATACAAGGTATAATATTATAATATATATTATAATAATAAAAATAAATTATTAATAGTAATAACGGGAAGTAATAATAATACTTCCCGGTAATAATAATAGTGTGTAAGATGACAATTATGTAATATTTAATTTCAGTTTATCTAATTATTAATTATTAGTAATAATAAGGTTTATATCCTAGATATTCCATTGTTTATTTTGTTATGTTATGTTTGATTACCACATCTATATTATCGCCCATATGAGTTACAAACAATTATTAATTTAAGTATAGATTTGCATTTTACCATAAAACACAACACACAAATATGGTAAACTATAAATCTATGGATTTAAGTCATAGTTACCTAATGTTGTAAACTGATATATTGATATTTTAAAAATGTATAATACATGTAAAAATAAATTATAAATATATATAATAGTAGTTATATATATAAATTATATTATACATGTACCTATTATACATTTATAAAATATCAATATATCACTTAATAACATTATGTAACAATTACTTAAAACAGTACATTTTAAATAGTCTACCATTACATAGATATATCTATGTAGAAAATTTCTATAGAAAATCAACTCTCAAGACATAGCTATCTGTATAGTTGCCTATGACATTACTATATACATAATAACAACCCGATAAGTAATGTATTTTATATGAATTAGGTATTTTAAAAGATTAACATATATTTGAAAGAATATTGTAAAAATTGTCAAGTATAATACCAATATAACTACTATTAACAATCAATATTATGATATATCCGGCTACCATTCCAAAGTACATCTTTAATAATATTGATAAACATGAAATAAGATACTTATAAGTATAAGTATAACCTACCTATAGATATACTAATAATTATATATATATATATATATATATATATATATATAATTATAATTTAATATACATATATTTTAAAATTTTACATTTTGCAAACTGTGCTATAAATCCATAGACCGTCAATATATTATAAGTATACATATAGGTTTACCTATAGGTACGGTAATATTCTAAGTATACTTTTTGTATACAAATAAACTGCAGTTCATCGGAAACTGAGACATGTGTTAAATATTACCTACATACGATAGGTAATATAGGTTGCATTTACTTAATATAGGCATATATGTATTTATATATATATATATATATATATATATATATATAAATATATATATATATATATATATATATATATACCAAAGATTTTCCAAAGGACTTCACAATATCTTTGTATATACTACTATAATGCTACATAGGATATGTGGTATACAAACTTAGCGATGAACATATTCCGCTTCTTACGTAACTTCTTGTTGACCGCAATGGCCACAACGATAAGTAGGTTAGCGACGCTGCCCACTACCAGTATCAGTACCAGTACCGCGAGTAACGATGGGTGTAGGTGCATGACTACTAGGTATACGGTACCTGAGAGTACCTGCTACGAGTGAGAGACTATGTAACGACTGTGTTAACGACTTCAAAACGACAACCACTAGCGTCACCTATCGTGCGCGAGATTAAACGCGAGCCTCGTTATCGATAAGACTTTCGCTCATTCGGTGGTGCGCGTGCGTCAGAATTCGGCGCATGTAGCTGTCAGCTAGCTATAGCCGGTATATTAGTACGCCGATAGATCGGGCCCTCCGATTAAGTGGCCCGGGTGTATTATACCCGTATAACAAAGGGGACCTCAATAGTGATACTGAGTCTATTGTTAGTGTACTAATAATGGTTACATGATATATATAGAGATTGTGAGAACGGCAGAGAGTGATAAAGAGAGAGAGAGAGTTTTTACCGTACTTTTTAATTATTAATTATAATATATATAATGATAATTATCGATAATTAACGATTTAATCAATATACTCAAATATTAGGCATGATAACTTAACAAATTAATTAATTAGTAATATAACTCTTTTCTAATATTTAATTGTAATATTTATCAATTATCTTAATATGTTAAGATATAAGATGACTATTTAATGTCATTCGTCACATTTAATATATAATGTATTATAATTTAATAAATACAGATAATAAATACACTTTTTATAATCACACATATATTTATATGAATGTTATTGATTTGTTACGTTGGCTGTTTCATTTATGCTAATGGCCCATCATATTCCAAACGTCCCATCATGTTCCACATTTCCCTATAATCTTCCCTCGAGTGAACATTCGTCATAAACGCAGCTCTATCATGTCGATGTTCTTCAAACTTAACTTAGAGCCTTATACTTCAATGACATTCGTTAGTATGTCATTTGTTACATATACCACAACCCTTACATATACTATTACATAGATTATATCATATTGATAACATATTGATCTACATTTTTTTGTTTCCGCTTCATGCATATAAAAAAAAGTTATTATTTATGATAAATCATATAAATAAGTTTTTATGCAGTTTGTATATGCGCGCGTATAAGTGTGTAAGTGTGTATTTGTGAGAATGTGTGTATGTGTAATACACATTGTGTATGCATGGGTGTGCATTTCTGTGAATGTATATAGTATTACTAGTACATTTATTTCATCAACAAATAAATGTAAATGATTATTTAGAAGTGAAGATAATATATATATATATATATATATATATATATATATATATATATATATCTATATATATAATATTATATTATAACAAATATGATATATAAGTTATGATAGTGTCCAAATAAAAAATGAATTAAAGTAAATAGTTTTGAATTGTTAAAGTGTATTCAAGTTGGTCATTTCAGTTTAATTACTTAAGTATCTGTGTAATTTATTTGTAATATTGTTAGGAGTTTCTCATTAGTTAGGTACTTCCTATAGTTGTGGGCAGTGTGTTCCGATGTGATGAGTAATGGTCGTTTTTAAATTTACTATAGTATAAAATATATTTTATGATATTAAAGAGCTTCTGTACTTGAGTATCACTTCTTTTGTATCTAGAAATAAATATATAGACATGTCACCCAACTCTAACAGCAGCTCCAAGTCGCCACACCCTGGTAAACTAGTCAGCTAGTAGACTAGTGTTGTGGGGAGTTCGAAGAGGGCTGTTACGGACTAATTAGCCTAAGTTGTGCAACACGTGACTTCATAACAACAGCACGTGACTTCACAACAACAACACATGACTTCACAACAACAACATATTCTAGCAGATACAAGCTATTCTAGCAGAGTCTAGCGGGTGGTGGAGCCCTGACCAAGCCGGCTTCCGATCTATGCGATCATGTGAAGATCAAGTCCTACGTATGTCGCAGTCGATCAGCAACGGGTTCCAGACCCGACCCGCTTCACGGACGGTTCTTGCGTTGCTGGATTTCAGTAAGGCATTCGATACCGTTTGGCGCGACCGCCTGTATGAGATCCTTCTCGCGAAAGGCGTGCCGCGGATGATGGTCAGTTGGATCCGTGGCTTCCTGACGGACAGAAGAGCGAGAGTGAGGCTAGATGGAGTAAACGGGAGCAGCATGAAGCTCCAACAAGGAGTCCCTCAGAGATCGGTTCTCTCTCCTCTCCTCTTTCTCTTCTACATCAACGGGATTCGGGATGCGGCACCGGAAGGAACGTTCATTAGCATGTACGCGGACGACATTGCGGTCTGATCCCCTTCGATCCAGCTCAACGGCCAAGCATTCGCATTTAACAGAACCCCCACCTTCCTGGGAGTCATGTATGACCGGACGCTCTCCTTTCGTCCTCAAGCGGAAGCTGTTAAGGCGAGAGTGATGGGCCGCATACGTATCATGGCGTCGCTAGCATCGAAGGAATGGGGCTGGAGCCGACATAGTCTCAGAACTATATACATGGCTACCATGCATAGCGTCCTCCACTTCTGTGGCGCAGCGTGGCAGCCCTGGTTAGCCAAATCCAACCTGCAGATCTTAGAGCGAATCCAGAACCGCGCGCTCAGGTGTCTCACGGGCCAATTAGCTGACACCCCGCTAGAATGCCTAAGAAATGAGGCCGAGTTAACATCTTTTGCCACAACGGTGCGTAGGAACTGCCTGATCGCGTGGGAGAAGTCGTCAAGACTCCCCCCAGACAACCCAAGGCGTTCCTTGTTTGCTTCCCCTGTAAAGCACAGATGGAAGAATATGAACAGCTTCAGTTGCATGGGCAAGGCCGAGTGCGAAGAACTGGGTCTTGACGAGAGTCCCCGCGAGCTATTTCAGAAATGGCACCTCCCACCGTGGAAATGGTACTCTTCTCCGTTGTGGTCTGTCAGGACTTCATTGGTGTGCGGCTCCTCGAAGAAGAACAGCATTGTGGAACTTCTGGCGGACGCGATTCGGTCCATAAACGACGCAGGAACCCTCGAACTGACTATCTATACAGATGGTTCTGCAGTCGGCGGCATCGCTTTCGGAGGCAGTGCGGCGATCGTCACGGAGGGTCCTCCGATGAACCCCACGCTCATCGATTCTGTGTCAAAGAAGGGTAATCGCTGGACATCCTCGTACGAGACCGAGGTCGCTGCCCTTCTTTTGGCCACGGAATTCCTGGATGCGAGCGAACCCGTTGGTATGTCAATGATTTGCACGGACAGCCAGGCTGCGTTAAATGCGCTGAAAGGTTCCGAGAAAACCGATGACAAGGGCCTCGCCCAATTAAGAGCATGTCTTGCAAGGCTCCGGTCCCCGGTCATTCTGCAATGGGTACCAGGTCACTGCGGGCTAGTGGGCAATGAATGGGCCGACAAAGCAGCAGGGGAGTCGGCGATCTCGACAGATGTGTCATTGCCTAACCTCGGTGGGATCTCCTTCCAATCGGCCAAGGCGCTCATCAAGCGCGAAATCGTCGACCCGCCCACCAGCCACCTAAGGACAAAAGCTGTCTTCGACGAACCCCGCAACTCTGACCCTCTATCCAGACCCGATGCTGTTCTCATTGCGCAGCTCCGCAGCGGTCACTGCCGCAAACTTGCAGCCTACAGAAGCGTCGTGGACGCAAACTCCTCGCCAACCTGCCCTTATTGCGAAGCGGATCATGAAACTCTCGAGCACTGGATTCAGGAGTGTCCGGCGATGGCCGTAAGACGTATTCGTGTGTTTGGGGGGGACGGCACCCCATCTATCAGTCTTGGTATCAAACCCAAGGGCTGTTCTGACGTTCGCACATGGACTTTGGTCCATGTGACGTCATCTTGCCGCCAACAACAACAAAAACAACAACAAAGTTCCTCGGGGTCACCTTTGACCGCTCGATATCCTTTCGGCCACATGTAGATTCTGTCAATCTCAGAGTGATGTCCAGGATCCGGATCCTATCCTCCCTGTCATCCAAAGAGTGAGTATGGAGCAGACGATGCATGACGCGGATATACACAGCACTGATTCACAGCACACTGCACTACTGCGGCGCGGCTTGGCAACCGTGGCTCGCGAAGTCGAACGTTGCCATTCTGGAACGAGTACAGAATCGGGCTCTACGTATACTAACAGGTCAACTGGCTGACACACCTCTCGAATGCTTACGCACGGAGGCCGAGCTAACTTCCTTCGAGACGCAGATCAGGCGTAACTGCATTGTTGCCTGGGAAAGGTCAGCTAGGCTCCCCGCCGGCAACCCACGCTACAAACTGTTCACCTCGCCTATCGAGCATAAATGGAAAAGGTCGAACTTCAGTACCCTAGCTCAAGCAGAATGCGCGCGCATCGGCCTGGACCAATTGCCTAGAGAGAGAGGTTTGCTCCAAAGAAAGCGCCACCCTGGAACTGGGACAGAGATCCAACATGGACGGTAGATACGCGACTAATTGGCGGCAGCGATAATTCCTGTGACCAGAGAACCATGCTCACGGACACAGTGGACACCATCGCGGCAGCCGGAGAAGTGGAGATCACCATATATACGGACGGATCGGCGGAAAGAGGATATAAAAATGGAGGCAGCGCAGCAGTAGTAACATCAGGTCCAGCCAATGACCCAGTCAAAATCACCTCCATCACACGCAAGGGAAGACGTCTCACGTCGTCCTATGAGACGGAAGTGACAGCGATGCTACTGGCAGTTGGCTGGATCAAGAACCGCGAGAACCAAGGCCCCTTCATTATCTGCACCGACAGCCAGTCAACCCTGACAGCACTACAGTCGCCTGGATTGAGCGATGGTTCAGACCTAGCAGAGACCCGCCGAATCCTGAACTCGCTGAATACACGTGTTTCGCTACAATGGGTCCCCGGCCATATAGGGCTCATCGGAAACGAGTGGGCGGATGTCGAAGCCGGAGCAGTGGCAGCTTCAGACGAAGAGCCAGCAGCAACGGATGGTGGCATAACCTTCCAGACAGCCAAAGCCTTCACGAAGAGAGAAACGATGGACCCGGCCATAAGCCACGAGAGAACCAAAGCGGTCTTTAACGGCAAGCGAGCCCCAGTCTCCCTCTCTAGAAAGGATTCGGTACTACTAGCTCAGCTCCGCAGTGGCCACTGCCACAAGCTGGCAGCATACCGAAACATCGTCGATGCTGACTCCTCCGCGACCTGTCCACACTGCCAAGGAGCCCCAGAGACGCTCGAGCACTGGCTCCAAGAGTGCCCGGCCACAGCTCGAAGACGAATCCGTGAGTTTGGGGGAGCGGCGCCCCTACTGTCAGCCCTGATTGAACAACCAGAGGCTGTAATAGCGTTTGCGCATGGACTCCCGTCCATGTGAACGCTACGCCGCGAACAACAACAACAACAACAACAACAACACGTGACTTCACAACAACAACAACTAACATACGTACCTGCTCGGACGTTGGACGGAATATAAAGGTCAGCGACACCTACCGCTCGCCAGGGAGAATGACAAGTTAGTTATAAAGATGACAAGTTAGCTCTCGATGAACAAACAACAGTCAATATAAGACATGACTCATATATAGATATTTGGGTTGTACGCACTCTAAGTGAATAATGTGTATTAGAAGAACTAACGCATTCACTGAATATATACCTATGCAACGTGATATTACTAAGTGAAATCCGCAACAAAAGGATTAAATAAAATCCAGTGAAATGAAGTATCAAATGAATGAAATCAACTCTATTATGTTGGTAATGATGTAATACATGTAAACGGTATAGGATTCATTGTACTTAGGAGAATAACACGCAGGTAATATGTTTCAACACAATACATGATAGAATAGTCATCATAAGATTACACACAAACCCGTTAGTAAATATCAATAAAGTGAGCACCTGTAGGGTGTATTTTATACAATAGACCACGCAGACAAACACATCGATAGGTACTATATACCTATAGTTTATGATGTGCACAATTATATTTCAAAAATATCAAAGAAGGATATACCTGTGGTACAATGTGACTGGAACGATATTTGGGGATTGATATTCAGAGAGTTTTGTAATCCAACAACAAATGAAAGAGATAATCGACTTTTGGAATTCGCAAAAACAAACAACTTGATTGCAGCAAATACGTTTGGCCAACACAAAAAGGAACTAAGGAAAATATAGTGAAAAAAAGAAGATTTGGATAAAAAAAAGAATGTCTGGAAATGTGTGACCTATAATGAAATCAAACAATTACTAAATATTAACCAGCAAGTAATTATAGATATTTCACTCCCTAATCAAGAAAAATATTAAAATAGCAAATAAAACTGAATAAAACAAAAATGTATATTGTTAACTGTATAGAAAAGACATAAATCATTAAAAGATGGACAGAATACAGCTCCTAATTATATATATATATGCGTATACGCATAATGCTAATGGAGACAACCCACTACTTAAGGTAGGCATACATGAGCCCACGTATCAATATAACTTTCCTATATTAGAATGTGAGGTGAAATCTGCTATTAAGACACTATATATAGTAAGGTGTATTATAGTTTATATTTATAGTAATCTATAGACAGGAAGGTATCCACGATATCCGATATAGATATCAGATATCAGAAATCAGAATATATATATATATATGTAGTATGGCAACTACGTGTATAACTGTGTGTAGGTATTTATAAATATGTTGTGCATGAAGTATACATGTGTTATGTAATTTAGATAAATGTTAATTTAATATATTTTGTGATTTGTGTTTTTTATATAATTTGATTTCTGTTTTGTAAATTTCAATTAGTTGACGTGCCTTGAACGAATGTAAATGTTATGTAATTTGGATGAATGTTGATTAAATATATTTTGTTATTTGTTTTTTATATAATTTGATTTCTGTTTTGTAAATTGTAAAAGAGAGCGTAGTTTATAATTAGATTAACTAGTTTAATCTAGTTATCTAATTAGAGATACGCCCACTACGCCCATCACGTGATTTCGTTATTATCGAGAAGTTCGGTATGATATGGTTTATTAGTGCATACAGCGTACACTGAAAGGCTAGTAAATCATATCATATTAATTGTGAGAACTTCTCGATTGATACATATTTAATCATGCTTGTTGATATTATGATGTTTAATATGTATTCATATTTGTTTTAGTTTGAGGTTTCCTCCATTTGCGATTCGTCCAATACGTCCATCCTCCATTCCCCATATACCCCCATCCTCGAACAACACCCCACCCCCATCCACGAAAGCACCCATTCCCTATCTACCCCATCCTCGAACCACATCCCACCCCCATCCACGTCCATCCACGAACCATACAACATTCCCCATCCACGTCCAGTTTCCATTCAATAAATCTATAACCTGTCGAGAACTATCATTCTCCGTTTTCCGGAGACAACATATATATATATATATATATATATATATATATATATGATAACATACCCGCTGAAAAAACCCTCATTAAAAAATGAGGTGATATATTAATCACAGTATTTAGTAAATACTATTTACTGATATATGCAATAAGTATGGAAAATATGAATCTGGCTTAATTATCTTATATAAGAAAGGAAGCTTTCAGGTATGTGAAAATTATCGAATGATAATTATTAACAATATAGCAATTGTATTCAGATAAAATAATACTGAAAGTAATATTACGCAGACTACAACACATCACAGAATATGATTTTCAAAGAAACAAGCTGGATTTAGAACAAGCAGAAGTACAAGCGAACATATCTTTAATTTAAGAATCATCTCTGAGAAATATGCATAACATAAAAATCACCTATATCACATATTCATCTATCTCAAGACGGTATTCTACACGGTCTAGTACAGTGGTTCCCAAACTGGGGGTCGCGACCCACAAGTGGGTCGCCTGCCATTTTGTTGGGGGTCGCGTAATTTTATATATTGTATGACATTAAAATAAATAACAATTCATTTTTTTAATAATTGTCTTAAATCGTAGGAGCGTCAATTATTTATAAATATACATTCATTTATAAATTACTGATCTAATAATGGTTAAATTAATATTTTATTTACATTTATTATATTTATTATTAATTGTATACAATTGTATACAACCTATAGGTTATTTATGAAGTCAAAAATAGTTCAATATTTAGTATACAAGTGGATGAATCCACCGACTAACTCACATGTCACAATTGGTGGTATTTTACGTTATAGTAAACAATTCTATAAAATAATATTTCCTTTTCTGTTAACCAATTACAACGACAACTATAGTTTTAACTATAGTCTTTATAAATAGTGGATGTATTTTATATATTAAATTAATTTTATATTGCTAACTATTTAGAATGGATTACATTAATTTCGGTGAGTACTGACAGAGCACCAAGTATGTTAGGCATACAATCAGAATGAATTAAACTTATCAAAGATAAATCACCAGAGGTAATCATCACACACTGTTTAATTCATAGAAAAGCGTTATAGTAACGAGTTATTCCAGAATATTTATCAACAATTTTAAAAATGGTAATACAAATAGTGAATTTCATTAAGTCGAGTTATTTGATAAATCGGCTATTCAAAAAAATGTGTGAAGAAATTGACTCAGACTTTGACAACTTGTTATATTGTATTCAGAGCTGATGGTTATCTAAAGGTAAAGTTATAAAGAGAGTTTATTCTCACAGGGATGAAATTATTATTTGTTTTCGAGAACAAAATATTATTGAACTAGCAATGAAAAGGTGCATATGTTCATCTTGGGATTGTCATATCTTGTTGACAAGATTTACTTAATATATTGAAAACTTATTTATAGGTAATATTTATTTATATAATATTTATTAATATATAATCTGATATAATATTTAAATTATTTATCTAGGAAAAAATAAATATTTGCCTGAATTAATATCTCAGATTCATGCATTTATAGGAAAATTGGATGACTGATATCGTAAGACTTTAAACAAGAAATTCGCAATGTTCCATATAACTTAATATGTTGATCCTTATAATCAAATTTCTAATAAATACAAGACAATATAATATATTATATAACGTTATAACCTATATAGGTAAACCTATATTAATTAAATATTTAATTAATCTTTCAGATGAATTAAACATTTGTTAATAAAAATGTATATTACAATCAAGTAAATTGACAATCATCTTCATAATATAGCACTTCACCCCTTTTATGCTGATATTAAAGATATCGATGAATATAACCTGGAACAAAGTTAACTCATAATGATGCAATATGATATTAGTGCAAAGCACGAATTTACAAAATAACTAGGATTTTTTAGGATATCATTTTTGGATTTCGTGAAAAAGTCCTATCCACATATATTTAATTTATTAATTAAATATATTTTAGTTTTTGCAAGCACATATCTGTGTGAAAGGGACTTTTAGGATTTATTAAATTTGAAAAATAAAAAAATTAGAAGTCGAAACAGGCCTGAGGTGCACTCTATCAGAAACACAGCCATATATTGATAAATTAATATCAATAATGCAAATACATAATATTTAACAATAATATATTACATATTTTATATATTTGTAATACATTTATTTTTAAAAGTTAACTTATTTTTTAAATATTTTATTTAAAAAAAATTATACTAAGTGGTTCGTTTTATATAAAAAAAACTTAAAAAGGGGTCGCCGAAAAAAAAAGTCTGGGAACCACTGTTCTAGTATAATGCATTATGGTTTTCTGTGAACAGGTTTAATTGCAATACACAACTATAGTAGCGTATTGCTAACTAGGTAGTAACTATAGTTGAATCTTTATCAAACTAATATAATAAATCAAATCTGCTAGTGATATACCCCATTAACAAATATTTATAAGCGAAGATGGAGAAGTATTTAAATATTACATTTTAATAATTTCTATTATCAAATAAAATTGTTTTTAATTCTTCGCTTCATCTCCTAATGATTTTGATTGTTTCCAATCCACCATGCATTGCACTTAATTTAATTTCCGTAATAATAGTGTTTAGCTATACAAATGGAGTGATATACAGTGATGACTAAATATATGACAAATTTGGAAGTTTATTTGTTATTTATAACTTTTTAAATAATACAAATTACATAACTATAGATATTATAGTTATTAGCCTATAGGCAAAAACACATCTATATATTATAAATGTATTGAATAAAAGCTGTTATTGATTATGTATTATTATAATGTCGTTACTATATCGTTACGTAATTTAATAATTGACCACTATAGGTCATTGACTACCCTAGTGGTCCTATAGGTCCTATAGGTTCCTAGTTGTTATCGTAGTAATCAGTCAACTCCATTTCTAAATCGTTAAGATCTTTGTTTTTCAATGGTGATCTCCTGAAAGTTATGCGTTAAGGTTTTAGAAATGCAGACGATATATTATAATATAGAAGAGAATAGAATAAATATAACTATTTAAAAATATATCAAGCTTGCTTGCATATATTAAATTATGTTAGAATTCAAACTTGAGTAGTAGGCTATAGTAGTACCATATCAATCCTGTATATGTACTAAAATATTATAACAATGTATGTCATTTGTGGTACTAGTGGTAGTAGTGGTAATAGTGATACTAGTGGTAGTAGTTGTAGTAGTGGTACTGGTAGTAATAGTGATACTAGTGGTAGTAGTTGTAGTAGTAGTAGTAGTAGTAGTAGTAGTAGTGGTAGTAGTGGTACTGGTAGTAATAGTGATACTAGTGGTAGTAGTTGTAGTAGTAGTAGTAGTAGTAGTAGTAGTAGTAGTAGTAGTAGTAGTGGTAGTAGTGGTACTGGTAGTAATAGTGATACTAGTGGTAGTAGTTGTAGTAGTAGTAGTAGTAGTAGTAGTAGTGGTACTGGTAGTAATAGTGATACTAGTAGTAGTAGTTGTAGTAGTAGTAGTAGTAGTAGTAGTAGTAGTAGTGGTATTGGTAGTAATAGTGATACTAGTGGTAGTATTTGTAGTAGTAGTAGTAGTAGTAGTAGTAGTAGTAGTGGTACTGGTAGTAATAGTGATACTAGTGGTAGTAGTAGTAGTAGTAGTAGTAGTAGTAGTAGTAGTAGTAGTAGTAGTAGTAGTAGTAGTAGTAGTAGTAGTAGTAGTAGTAGTAGTAGTAGTAGTAGTAGTAGTAGTAGTAGTAGTAGTAGTAGTAGTAGTAGTAGTAGTAGTAGTAGTAGTAGTAGTAGTAGTAGTAGTAGTAGTAGTAGTAGTAGTAGTAGTAGTAGTAGTAGTAGTAGTAGTAGTAGTAGTAGTAGTAGTATTAGTAGTAGTAGTAGTAGTAGTAGTAGTAGTAGTACTGGTAGTAATAGTGATACTAGTGGTAGTAGTTGTAGTAGTAGTAGTAGTAGTAGTAGTAGTAGTAGTACTGGTAGTAATAGTGCTACTAGTGGTATTAGTAGTAGTAGTAGTAGTTGTAGTAGTATTAGTAGTAGTGGTACTGGTAGTAATAGTGATACTAGTGGTAGTAGTTGTAGTAGTAGTAGTAGTAGTAGTAGTAGTAGTAGTAGTAGTAGTAGTAGTAGTAGTAGTAGTAGTAGTATGTGCAGACTTTGCACAGTTCTTCCAGGATAAAGTAAAAAAGATAATCGATCATCTCCCTAACTGCCTTCCTATCAGTTATGATCAAATTCTCGCTTATCCTCATCACTGGTCCTGTTTTGAATCGCCCTCTCCCTCCTTCATACTCTATTTAATACAGCGATCTAAATCTAACTCTCCCATAGACCCCATTCCACTACTCCTTCTCAAGAATATTGCTCCCACTTTGATCCTACACTTTTGTGACATTATTCGTACGTCCCTATTTACCTCTGTGGTTCCTGATTCTATGAAGTTAGCCTACATTACTCCAATCCTCAAGAAGTCCTCACTTGATACTTCCATTCTTTCAAATTACAGACCAATTTCTCAATTGTCTACTATTTCGAAAGTACTTGAACGGGTTGTTTCCAGTCAAATCACCTCATATTTGGTGTCAAACTCTATTGCTGACAAATTCCAAAGTGTGTATCTTCCCCTTAGAGGTACAGAGACAGCTCTAACTAAGATTATTGACGACATAGCTATTTCAATCGACTCCATCTCCCCTACGTATTTAATACTTCTTGACCTTTCGTCTGCATTTGACACTGTTAACCATGCTATTCTTAGTAATAGACTAAATTCTATTGGAATTCATGGCCAAGTTCATAACTGGCTGATGTCATTTGTTTCGAATAGATCGTATTCTATTAGGATTAATAACTCGTCCTCTTCTCAATTCACTCAAGTTCATGGTGTCCCTCAGGGGTCAGTTCTTGGGCCAATTCTTTTCATTATCTACATTCTCCCCATCCAAGCCATTATCTCCAAATATCCTCTCGTTAAATATCATCTATATGCTGATGATCTCCAACTGTATACCTCATTCCCACTCCATACTGATAATATTCACATAGAGTCATCTCTTTCATCATGCCTGGCTGATCTACGTTCTTGGTTCTCTGTGAATTCCCTCTCTCTCAATATTACTAAAACTGATTCTATAATATTTTCTAAATCCAATACATTTTTCAAACTTACCTCTCCTGATCTCCTTTCAATTCCCACCTCCTCAATAGTTACCACCCTTGGCATTAGGCTATCTTCTAACCTCGACTTCTCATCCCAAATTTCTACTATTATACAAAAGGCCCAATACTTCATCTATAACATTTCTAAAGTACGAAGAAAGCTTACTTTCTCTGTCACTCTTAATCTAATTAATACTCTAGTATTTAGTCGCATCAGATATAGTATGTCATTATACACATCCATATCCATCCGACTCCTAAGGAAATTAGAATCTATACAACGTCGATCGGTGCGTCTCCTCTACTGCCTGAGAAAAGATGATCATACGTCAATAACACTGCTAATGAAGACCCTCGGGTGGCTTCCTGCTAGAAAATTGGCCGAATACCAACTTCTCTGTTTGGCCCATAAAGTCGTTTATACTGGAGAACCTGAATATCTAGCTGATCTGATTAAACCATTCTCTACAAGAGTTCAAAGATCAGCTAACCGTTACACGCACCTTCAGCGCACTCGACTACTGGTCTTCTGGCGTTCTCAGTGTCTGCTCCTCACTACTGGAATCGACTGCCTCTATTCATTAGATCATGTTCGAATCTAATCAGATTTAGAAAACTAATGTATGTATTATTATCTAAATAATCTCACCTTTGTTATACTTGAGTTATATTTACTATTTTTCATTTAATTCGACGACAATGAATTATATTAATTCTGGAGTCACAAAACAATAAATATTATTATTATTATTATTATTAGTAGTAGTAGTAGTAGTAGTAGTAGTAGTAGTAGTAGTAGTAGTAGTAGTAGTAGTAGTAGTAGTAGTAGTAGTAGTAGTAGTAGTAGTAGTAGTAGTAGTAGTAGTAGTAGTAGTAGTAGTAGTAGTAGTAGTAGTAGTAGTAGTAGTAGTAGTAGTAGTAATAATAGTAGTAGTAGTAGTAGTAGTAGTAGTAGTAGTAGTAGTAGTAGTAGTAGTAGTAGTAGTAGTAGTAGTAGTAGTAGTAGTAGTAGTAGTAGTAGTAGAAGTAGTAGTAGTAGTAGTAGTAGTAGTAGTAGTAGTAGTGGTAGTAGTAGTAGTAGTAGTAGTTAGTGATCGTACTAATGAATGGTTCTCGAATGATAATTTATATATCAAACGCCAAATGAGAAAAGCTGAAAGAATGTTCAATAAAAACTCAACATCTTTTAACATGATAAATTTAAAAAAGTTAAAATTATCTTTTAAAAGGAGTATAACTTCTACTAAAAAAGAATTTTTTAAAAATAAAATTTTAAAGTGTGGTAATAACATGGGCAAGCTTTATGCTTTCACTAATTCTCTTCTAGGTAAATCTCATCACAAATCTTATCCTAATATTTCTGATGATATTTTATGTAATAATTTTAGTCATTTTTTTCATTTCTAAAATTGATATTATTTACTCAGTCATTAAAATAAAATTGTCATCCCCTTCTATAAATCAATACAATTATTTGAATAATTCCTCTGAAAATTCTCAAAATAATCATTTAAATCAAACTCCTACTCTTACTCATTTTACGCTCCCTTCTAATGTTGACATCTATAATCTTTTAGTTACGGCTTCTTCTGCTTCTCCCTCTGATTCTCTGCCTCTTACTGTGATGAAATCTTTAGCTAACACACTCACTCCACTTTTTTCTTCAATAATTAATCAATCCCTTATTACAGGTGTTATTCCTTCTATTTTAAAACATTCTATTATTACTCCTATTTTAAAGAAAAATAGTCTTAATATAAATGAACTCTCGAACTTTCGCCCTATTGCTCAACTACCTTTAATCTCTAAAATTCTCGAAAAAATTGTTTTTAAACAGATAACTACTTTTATTGATTTCAATAACTTATCCTGTAACTTACAAAGTGCTTTTAGAAAGAACCACAGTACAGAAACTGCGATAACTCTTATACTAAATGATATATATACATCTTTAGATAGAAATAAGAAAATTCAGATTCTACTTCTAGATCTGTCATCTGCCTTTGATACGCTATCTTTTGATATCCTTTCAGATAGACTTTTAGCCATTGGTATATCTTCAACTGCTCATGATTTCTTAATTGGATTTATCACTAATAGAACTTTTTCTGTTAAGATCAATAACTCTTATTCTAAATCTCAATCATTTAATTACGGGGTTCCGCAAGGATCCGTATTAGGTCCACTACTATTCTCTATATATCTGAACCCAATAACTAATATCATCAAATCATTTAAAACATTAAGATTTCATCTCTATGCTGACGATATTCTTATTTATTCTGTTAATAGTAGATTGGTCATGAATAATGAGCTAGTTGAATGTGCCAATCAAGTGAATAAATGGCTACTTATGAACAAACTTCTACTTAATACTTCCAAAACTGAATTACTGAACTTACCGCATAACTTTAATAACTTCACTGATGTATTTATTGATAATATTAGAATTATTCCATCACTAAAAATTAAATATCTTGGTATTACTATTGATAATAAATTGAATTTTAATGATCATATGTCAACTGTTTGCAGGAAAGCAAATTTTCATTTATATAATATACGCTATATAAGAAAGTTAATTAGCAAATACCTCACTACGATGCTAATTAAAGCAATGGTATTTTCGTCGACTAATTATTGTAATTCGATATATTTAGGTCTATCCAAAAAATTGAATAAATGAATCTTTAGAATTGATCATTCGGCAGTACGATTAATCTATCAACAACCTTTATTTGATCACTCGAGTGTTACATTGCGTCAACATAATCTTAATATTCTCAACAATATTAATAGAAGCAAATATAGAATTCTATGTATAATTCACAAATCACTCACTGCAGGTCCTTCATATATTAGAACTTGCCTATCAGTTAAAGTGCCTATCTGTCGTGAACTTCGATCATCTAATGATGTATACTGCTTACAAGTCAATAAATCAGTGAAAACAGTAACTTCCAAGAGAGCCTTTCAATACTATGCGCCGCCACTATGGAATTCTCTTCCCTTGAAAATAAGAATGATTCATAATCACGATACCTTTAAATTTAATTTAAAACTTTATTTATTCAATATTGAAAAGTCTTAATTTATTATTTTTACGTTATTTATGTTATGTATGTTATTGATATGTTTTATTTTCCATATGACATTATATCATATGGTTTTTTTTTATATATCAATAACCAATATTGCATTTTGCAATGTACAGTTTATAATAATACTAATTATTATTTTGTTTATATTCAATTATGTTATTTTTGTTTGTTTGCTTTGTTACACTCTTGAGAACGCCTGGTGTGTTATTTGCAGTGTTTAAATAAATCGTTTTGATTGATTGATTTATAGTAGTAGTAGTAGTAGTAGTAGTAGTAGTGGTACTGGTAGTAATAGTGATACTAGTGGTAGTAGTTGTAGTAGTAGTAGTAGTAGTAGTAGTAGTGGTACTGGTAGTAATAGTGATACTAGTGGTAGTAGTAGTAGTAGTAGTAGTAGTAGTAGTAGTAGTAGTAGTAGTAGTAGTAGTAGTAGTAGTAGTAGTAGTAGTAGTAGTAGTAGTAGTAGTAGTAGTAGTAGTAGTAGTAGTAGTAGTAGTAGTAGTAGTAGTAGTAGTAGTAGTAGTAGTAGTAGTAGTAGTAGTAGTAGTAGTAGTAGTAGTAGTAGTAGTAGTAGTAGTAGTAGTAGTAGTAGTAGTAGTAGTAGTAGTAGTAGTAGTAGTAGTAGTAGTAGTAGTAGTAGTAGTAGTAGTAGTAGTAGTAGTAGTAGTAGTAGTAGTAGTAGCAGCAGCAGCAGCAGCAGCAGCAGCAGCAGCAGTAGTAGTAGTAGTAGTAGTAGTAGTAGTAGTAGTAGTAGTAGTAGTAGTAGTAGTAGTAGTAGTAGTAGTAGTAGTAGTAGTAGTAGTAGTAGTAGTAGTAGTAGTAGTAGTAGTAGTAGTAGTAGTAGTAGTAGTAGTAGTAGTAGTAGTAGTAGTAGTAGTAGTAGTAGTAGTAGTAGTAGTAGTAGTAGTAGTAGTAGTAGTAGTAGTAGTAGTAGTAGTAGTAGTAGTAGTAGTAGTAGTAGTAGTAGTAGTAGTAGTAGTAGTAGTAGTAGTAGTAGTAGTAGTAAGTAGTAGTAGTAATAGTTATACTAGTGGTAGTAGTAGTAGTGGTACTGGTAGTAATAGTGATACTAGTGGTAGTAGTTGTAGTAGTAGTAGTAGTAGTAGTAGTAGTAGTAGTAGTAGTAGTAGTAGTAGTAGTAGTAGTAGTAGTAGTAGTAGTAGTAGTAGTAGTAGTAGTAGTAGTAGTAGTAGTAGTAGTAGTAGTAGTAGTAGTAGTAGTAGTAGTAGTAGTAGTAGTAGTAGTTTAAACTTAAAATATCTACTGACAAAATAATTACATCCAATACTTCCATTAACAAAAAACTAAATAATTTACAATCATTTACTGACTCAAAATCACTAGCAGTAGTAATTGAACAGCTATCATCATCAGAATGCAACACTAACTTTATAAACACTCTCTGTACTTTTCTTGAATGTGATAGCCAATCAATCTCGAAAGTTATTTTTAATTATAATAGAGCTACTATATTTTTTTCAAATAAATTTGCTAAATCTCTTTTTTTGTCAAATAAGACTATGATAAAAGACTCTTGTTATAATTCTATTTTTATTCGAAACTACGTTAATTTAGAGACAGTTAGACGTGGAAAAATTTTGTACCATGCCACAAAGGCTAATTTGATTAGTAATTGCAAATCGGTTTTTAATCATAAAAGTTCTGATTATGAATTACGCCAATTATTACCAAACTCTAACAGTGTTAACTGGAAAGGTGATTCGTTAAAAATATCTACTTCGGATTTTGAAAGCTGGTCGTCCAGTTTTAAATCATATGTAAACAATATTAATGCATCTACTAGTAAAACTACTAATATATCTAATACCCAAACTAAATGACTAAATTCCAATCTTACTATGTCACTTATCAACATTAGATCTCTAAATGCTAACAATCTCATTCTTTCTGATAATATTTCTGACCTTGATACTGATATTATAGCTCTAACTGAAACTTGGTTAACAGTTGACACCCCTACACTTTCTATTATACCAAAAAACTATCAACTTATTCATACACCTCGTATTAATCGTATAGGAGGCGGTGTCGGGATTTTATTTAAAAATACGATTAAACTTATATCTTCCAACCCTGTACATATTATTGACTGTGATACAATACTAGTCTCATTACTTATTTCTGGAGGCTTAACTATTAAATTATTTCTTGTTTATCGACCACCATCATCTACCTATCAGACATTTCTAGATAATCTTAATGAGTTTATCTCATCACTCCCTTCCTTAACTAATACAATATTTCTTGGTGATTTTAACATCCCTATAAACAAACAAAATAAACTCTCTATAGACTTTATATCACTTATGCAATCTCATTCACTTCAACAACATGTAAATTCTTTCACGCATATTTCAGGAAATACACTTGATCTCGTTTTCTCTTGTATTAACTCGTCATTAATAATTTCTATTTTAGATACTAAACATCTATTATCTGATCACTATGCGGTGTATTTTACAGTAAACTACCCAATGCCTACTAAACCCATTAAGAAAACAATTTATTATCGTAATATATCTAACATCTCGATTACTAACTTTCTTAGTGACCTTCATGTACTTATTCTCAATGATCGAAATGACATCACTATGCTAAATCTAAATAACTGCCTCTCCCACCTGTTAAGTACACATTCGCCACAAAAAACTAAACATATTATTGACACTAATAATAACCATTGGTTTAATTCCGAAAACATAAGAGCCAAAAAACACTTGCGTAAAGCCGAGAGATGTTTTTCCAAAAACCAAACGGAAAACAATAAAATTGCACTAATTGAAGCCTCAACTACCTTCAAAGAATCTATTAAAATGGCCAAAATATCATATTACCACAATAAAATAGTAAACTGTGGAAATATAGCTAAGTTACTGTATAATGTGAGCGACAGCCTTATGGGAAAAACTAAAGAGAAAATTCTTCCTGATATTATTTCTTCTGATCTATGCAATCAATTTTCTTCTTTTTTCACAAATAAGATTGAAATAATCAGACAGACTATTTACAATCTTATTTGTATTGCACTACCCACTTTACCATATACACCACCATCTATTTCCTTTTTATTATCTTCCTTTACTCCACCATCTACTGACTATATTGAATTACTCATTCTATCATCTAAATCTTCCTCTCCCCTTGACTCCATTCCACTATCTCTTATGAAAAAAATTGCACCCGCACTTTCTATATATCTTACTACTATATTTAAAAATTCTTTAAGTTATGGCACTGTCCCAATTGACTTTAAACATGCACTAATATCACCTATTCTCAAGAAAAATAATCTTGATAAAAACTCTCTATGTAACTACCGTCCAATTTCTCAACTCTCTACTATATCTAAAATTCTAGAAAAGGTAGTTTTTAAGCAATTAATATACTATCTTGAAATTAATAATATCATTGACCCTTTTCAAAGTGCCTATAGACCTAACCATAGCACTGAAACGTGTTTAAATCATGTCATCAGCAATATACTTAACTCACTTGACACTGAATCTCCTATTCAACTTTTGTTATTAGATCTATCAGCAGCGTTTGATACCCTTGACCATGACATTCTAACTAATAGATTACGTGACATAGGTGTTGATGGAATAGCACTTTCTTGGCTAATATCATTCTTTAAATATCGTACCTTTGCTGTGAAAACCGGCTCTTCCATCTCTATAACTAAACTTATAAATACGGGTGTTCCCCAAGGCTCAGTTCTAGGCCCACTTCTATTCTTAATTTATATTGCGCCTCTCACTAATATAATTAAATCCTACCCATCAATTCATTATCATCTTTACGCCGATGATATACTTTTATACACATCTCTGTCTCGTCATTCTACTTCCAACAGAAATGATCTCTCACTATGTGCTACCGAAATACGTGCATGGCTATTGAATAATATGCTGCTGCTTAACGCTTCTAAATCTGAGCTAATCAACATTCCGGAAACATACTACGATTTCCCGGTGATATCTGTGAATGGTATTATAGTAGAACCAATTAGTTCTATACGATATCTTGGTTTTACAATAGATGATGACTTAACCTTTAAGAAGCAAATCAACAACATATGTCAACGTTCGAATTACCAGCTACATATGATACGTAATATTCGTAAATATATCAACAATGACCTCTGCCGAATACTTGTTAATTCATTAGCAATGTCACCCATTGACTACTGCTGCTCTATCCTTCAAGGTTTACCCGAGTGCCGAATTCGTCCTCTCACACGAATCATTCGATCATCTGTACGTTTGATTTTTAAACAACCACGTACCGATCACTCTAGCATAACGTTGAAGATGAAGTCCATCAAAATGCTATCTATGAAACAAAGAACATTATACAGACTACTTTGTATAGTACATAAATCGTTACTAACCGCTAAACCACAATACATCAATGAGATGTTAAAACCTAAATTATCGACTCGAACCCTCCGTTCTACCGATGATAGATATTTGCTATCCTCTGACAGATGTCGACTATCGCGTACTCTAAATGGAGCTTTTGTTTATTCTGCTCCGTTAAACTGGAATCAACTTCCTCTAAGTATCCGTATGATTTCTAATCATGATGCTTTTAAACGTAATGTTAAAAAATATATTCTAGCCATGCGCTGATTAATTTAAATTGTTTTTGTTTATAATGTTTATATTTTTTCGTTTCTCTCGTTTAACACTTGCCAGAGCATTTTCATGCTAACTTTGAGTGTATAAATAAATCGTATTGATTGATTGATTGATAGTAGTAGTAGTAGTAGTAGTAGTAGTAGTAGTAGTAGTAGTAGTAGTAGAGTATTAGTAGTAGTAGTAGTAGTAGTAGTAGTGGTACTGGTAGTAATAGTGATACTAGTGGTAGTAGTTGTAGTAGTAGTAGTAGTAGTAGTAGTAGTAGTAGTAGTGGTACTGGTAGTAATAGTGATACTAGTGGTAGTAGTAGTAGTAGTAGTAGTAGTAGTAGTAGTAGTAGTAGTAGTAGTAGTAGTAGTAGTAGTAGTAGTAGTAGTAGTAGTAGTAGTAGTAGTAGTAGTAGTAGTAGTAGTAGTAGTAGTAGTAGTAGTAGTAGTAGTAGTAGTAGTAGTAGTAGTAGTAGTAGTAGTAGTAGTAGTAGTAGTAGATGTTTTTCCAAAAACCAAACAGAAAACAATAAAATTGCACTAATTGAAGCCTCAACTACCTTCAAAGAATCTATTAAAATGGCCAAAATATCATATTACCACAATAAAATAGTAAACTGTGGAAATATAGCTAAGTTACTGTATAATGTGAGCGACAGCCTTATGGGAAAAACTAAAGAGAAAATTCTTCCTGATATTATTTCTTCTGATCTATGCAATCAATTTTCTTCTTTTTTCACAAATAAGATTGAAATAATCAGACAGACTATTTACAATCTTATTTGTATTGCACTACCCACTTTACCTTATACACCACCATCTATTTCCTTTTTATTATCTTCCTTTACTCCACCATCTACTGACTATATTGAATTACTCATTCTATCATCTAAATCTTCCTCTCCCCTTGACTCCATTCCACTATCTATTATGAAAAAAATTGCACCCGCACTTTCTATATATCTTACTACTATATTTAAAAATTCTTTAAGTTATGGCACTGTCCCAATTGACTTTAAACATGCACTAATATCACCTATTCTCAAGAAAGATAATCTTGATAAAAACTCTCTATGTAACTACCGTCCAATTTCTCAACTCTCTACTATATCTAAAATTCTAGAAAAGGTAGTTTTTAAGCAATTAATATACTATCTTGAAATTAATAATATCATTGACCCTTTTCAAAGTGCCTATAGACCTAACCATAGCACTGAAACGTGTTTAAATCATGTCATCAGCAATATACTTAACTCACTTGACACTGAATCTCCTATTCAACTTTTGTTATTAGATCTATCAGCAGCGTTTGATACCCTTGACCATGACATTCTAACTAATAGATTACGTGACATAGGTGTTGATGGAATAGCACTTTCTTGGCTAATATCATTCTTTAAATATCGTACCTTTGCTGTGAAAACCGGCTCTTCCATCTCTATAACTAAACTTATAACTACGGGTGTTCCCCAAGGCTCAGTTCTAGGCCCACTTCTATTCTTAATTTATATTGCGCCTCTCACTAATATAATTAAATCCTACCCATCAATTCATTATCATCTTTACGCCGATGATATACTTTTATACACATCTCTGTCTCGTCATTCTACTTCCAACAGAAATGATATCTCACTATGTGCTACCGAAATACGTGCATGGCTATTGAATAATATGCTGCTGCTTAACGCTTCTAAATCTGAGCTAATCAACATTCCGGAAACATACTACGATTTCCCGGTGATATCTGTGAATGGTATTATAGTAGAACCAAGTAGTTCTATACGATATATTGGTTTTACAATAGATGATGACTTAACCTTTAAGAAGCAAATCAACAACATATGTCAACGTTCGAATTACCAGCTACATATGATACGTAATATTCGTAAATATATCAACAATGACCTCTGCCGAATACTTGTTAATTCATTAGCAATGTCACCCATTGACTACTGCTGCTCTATCCTTCAAGGTTTACCCGAGTGCCGAATTCGTCCTCTCACACGAATCATTCGATCATCTGTACGTTTGATTTTTAAACAACCACGTACCGATCACTCTAGCATAACGTTGAAGATGAAGTCCATCAAAATGCTATCTATGAAACAAAGAACATTATACAGACTACTTTGTATAGTACATAAGTCGTTACTAACCGCTAAACCACAATACATCAATGAGATGTTAAAACCTAAATTATCGACTCGAACCCTCCGTTCTACCGATGATAGATATTTGCTATCCTCTGACAGATGTCGACTATCGCGTACTCTAAATGGAGCTTTTGTTTATTCTGCTCCGTTAAACTGGAATCAACTTCCTCTAAGTATCCGTATGATTTCTAATCATGATGCTTTTAAACGTAATGTTAAAAAATATATTCTAGCCATGCGCTGATTAATTTAAATTGTTTTTGTTTATAATGTTTATATTTTTTCGTTTCTCTCGTTTAACACTTGCCAGAGCATTTTCATGCTAACTTTGAGTGTATAAATAAATCGTATTGATTGATTGATTGATAGTAGTAGTAGCAGTAGTAGTTGTAGTAGTAGTAGTAGTAGTAGTAGTAGTAGTAGTAGTAGTAGTAGTAGTAGTAGTAGTAGTAGTAGTAGTAGTAGTAGTAGTAGTAGTAGTAGTAGTAGTAGTAGTAGTAGTAGTAGTAGTAGTAGTAGTAGTAGTAGTAGTAGTAGTAGTAGTAGTAGTAGTAGTAGTAGTAGTAGTAGTAGTAGTAGTAGTAGTAGTAGTAGTAGTAGTAGTAGTAGTAGTAGTAGTAGTAGTAGTAGTAGTAGTAGTAGTAGTAGTAGTAGTAGTAGTAGTAGTAGTAGTAGTAGTAGTAGAACATTATACAGACTACTTTGTATAGTACATAAATCGTTACTAACCGCTAAACCACAATACATCAATGAGATGTTAAAACCTAAATTATCGACTCGAACCCTCCGTT